>APFE030517235.1:228923-247819 GCA_000404065.3 Pinus taeda | reverse complement strand
GGATACAGATTGAACTTCTTTGTCGAATTACCATAAAAAATATACATATCCCCAAACCTACAACTGATAAAAGCATCAGCTGTGGCTAGCCAAGGTCTTCCTAAGATGAGAGGATGTCCTCCTAAATTACTCTTGCGAGTTAAAATCATGAAATCTATTGGATATTCCCAAGAGTCTAAGGAGACTGAAATGTCTTCTAATACACCATCTGGTTTAATAATTGAGCGATCTGTAAGTTGCAACAAAGTAGGTGTAAAAAGAAGGTTAGGAAGTTTTAGCTGTTCCATAGTCTGTCTACTCATGATGCTGATAGCAGCCCCTAAATCAATCAAAGTATTTGGAATTTCTACCCCATTGATAGTTGTTTTGACAATTGGACTACCAAGATCTACATACTTTTGCATAGTAACTTTTCCCATCATGATATCTACAATTTTTCCTACCAGGTGGATTCTTTTGTATCTCTCGGTTTCCTTCCTGGTCTTTTAAGACTTAACTCCTTTATTGTTTTTTCTAGAATATGAATCTCTTTAATGGCTTGTAACAAGGGAATATTGATACAGACATTCTTCAATTCATCTAGAAAATCATAGTCAGACAACAAGATTGTTTTTCCACTCCTTTGTCAATTTGTAACCTTTCAGGAAAAGGAGGTGTGGATGAAGATGCAGGTTGCTCAACCATAGGAGTTGTGGGAGTTAACTCTTTTTGTTTTTGAGTGCTTGGGTTTTGAAGAGATGCTTCAGAACCCTTATTGGCTTCAAGAGAATCTTCCTCAGAAATGCTTCGCTTTTGAACATCTATAGAAGGTTTATCTAGAACTCTACCTGATCTGAGTTGTACATCATTGAGAGGAACAATCATATAGGCATGAAATTCAAATTGTTGACCTTCCATCATGTAAGCATTTTGAGGGTTTTTATTATTGGGGTTTGGCAATGGCTAAGAAGGAAGTTGATTTGACTTCTGTTGGAATGGAAGCAAGAGTTGAGAAATTCTGTTGAGAAGGTTGTTGTTGTTGAAATGGCAATGATAGTTGTGGGTTTTGATTTGGAAGTTGTGGAGCTTGTTGGTTTTGAAAAGATGGAGGATATTGATAAATTTGAGCAAATCTCCCATAAGGATTTTGCATACCTTGTATCCATGATTGAAAAGGATTTTTAGGTTGGGACCAAGGTTGTTGCCAAGGATTCCAATTTGGTGGGGGTTGAAAATTCATAGAGTTGTTAAACCCTTGATTTTGTTGCCCTTGCCAAGGTCTCCTTTTGCACCATCTTGAATACCTCATTCTTGTGATTGGTGGGCATACAATAGTCAAGGTACCTATCCAAAAATGTTTGTTTCATATCATTCCAAGTACTAATGGATTGAGTGAGTAATCCCATGAACCATTTCAAAGCTGCCCCTTTCAATGCTGAAGGAAACAGTTTGAGTTTTTGAGCGTCTTCCAGATAATCATAAGTTCGAAGCACGACCTCAAACTCAAATAGAAATGTTTCAGGGTCCTCATTTCTTAATCCATGGAAGTTTGGGAGGACAGATGGCGAGATGTTTTTCATTGTGGCTCGGGAGTCATCATCGACTATAAGAAACCCAAATGAGTTGTCTCCATCCCTATTTCCTCCTCCATCTCTACCTCTACCTCTACCAAGTCCATTTGCTCCTTCTTCTGCCATGGTAGTTTCTTCAGACACTTTAGAGTTCTCTGGTTCCTCTACCAAGGGTGAATGAGGAGTAATTTCGCCCTCTTCCTCAGGTGATTCTACTTCTTCAATTACAATCTGTCTCCCTGTAGAAGGAAGGAAAGGATCTTTGTCTAATTTGGATTCAATAGATGGTGTGGGAGAGTCAACTACTACCTCTTGAATTCCAGGAATCCTAGGGCTAGGAGTGTGAGTTGGAGATGATGGAGGTGTCTCTTGCCTATTTCTTGAAGTAGATGGAGTTGTAAAAATCGAACTCTTGGCTCTAGCTAAAAACCTTCCCCTAGAATCTCTTGCTCTATGCATGTCATTTTTTTATTTTTCTTCAAGTCAGGTTAATACTTCTCTTTCTGATCTTCCAGGTCACTCTAAGTGCAAGAAGAGAGCATACTCAAGAAACTGTTAAACCAATAACTTTCTCTTTTCTGATCCTCCAGATCACACTAGGTGCAAGAGGAGAGCATACTTTGAGAGGTTATCAATTTTCCTTTCTTGAAATTTTCTTGTTTTTATATTTTTTTTTTTAGAAATTGGCTACCTAATTCACTTCCCCGGCAACGGCACCAAAATGTTTGGTCAATTTAGTGTGATCTAAATTACTATTTATATTGTCAACCCGGGGTCCGTAAACTGACGAAGTGAGGTGTACTATATGTAGTTAGATAACCATTTTCTTAAGTTTTTTGTCGTTTTAAGCTTTTTAGTTTGTTTTTGGATTTTATTTTTTTCTTAATGTGTGGTGATGAAAGTGAAGTGTGAAGTGTGTGGAGTGTAAATGGTGATGATTTCTAAACTTGAAAAATGCTCAAAAGAAAGCTTTACAATAACTGAAATGAAACCAATTCTTAAGAGAAAACAAAATGCATAAAAACACGAACTAATGGCAATGGCCCAATATCCTTGCTGTTGAAAATGAAAGGAAAGCAAAAAATTGAAAAACCACTCAAACTTAAAGTAAATCAGCTAACTCACACTACTTGAGCTTTTTAGATCCTTTGCCCCTTGGCTCAATCTACCTTGGGGAAGTAATCATGAGCATAACAAGCAATATGATATTTAACTGTTCAAGAAAGTAAATTCCAAAAGGAAACTAATCACACCACTTGAATTCTTCAAATCCTTTACCCCTCAGCTCAATCTACCTTGGGGAAGTAATCATGAACATAACAAGTAATATGATAACTAAATGTAAAAAGAAATTAATCACACTACTTAGACTCTTTTAGTTCTTTACCATTCAGCTCAATCTACTTTATGGAAAACAACTATGAGTAAGTAATATGACACTTAAATCACACTACAGTTAGTGATCTTCTGATCTCCTGCTGATATAGTCCTTTGACCACAGAAAAAAATCATAAATTGTTAAGCAGTATGACATCTAATTTAGCAGAAAAAGAAATAAACAGATAACAATTTGAAAAGGACAATGCTGAATGTAAATTGCAGAAAATAAAGGTTAGCAGGAATGACAAGATGATCACATATGCCAAAAGTTATTAAAGAAAATGAAAGATTGCCTGGGCTGCCTAAGAGAACATGCAAAAAACGCTGATCAGTTTACAAAGATAAAGATATGAACAACAGAAACATAAAGCAACATATTATGTACAAGCTTAACAATAAAACAAAATCATAATGAAACTAAACAAATACTTTACAGGGCTTCAACGTGCAAGGGCCCTCTGCCACTTCAGCCAATCAAATGATCACAAGACTATTTTTAGAAAGGTCTACTCATGTATTCAAATCAGCAACATATAAAACAGTGGGGTGATATAACCAGCAGCGTGCGGAAATTACATAAAAGTTCAGAAATTCTATGCATCCAGAAGTCTCTTTACAGCGTTTGACAACGCGTTATTTATAATGTAAAAGTTCTAGAGTTAACTAATCAACCACTTATGTTATTAACTGCATGCCATAGACACGTAGATCTCTTGAGCCGAGATCTAGTGTAACTGTCGTTATGCTTCTTAAATCCTGGAGTGGTTGGCTGTTAGATTCGTTGTTCAAAAATGATCCTCAGGTGCACTGGAGCCTCCGTGAGCTGGGAACTAGGCCACGTATCATTCACGTGCCTATAACAATGACGTGCCACCACTGGACTCTTTGGTTGGCCACGTCTTTGACTTTGGTTGACCGCGGCCTCTAATGGGTGATTTGGCCGGTTCGAAGGGAAATGATTCATGTACATGCCATCTGGAGCTTGCCCATATAGCCCACTCCTTCAGAAGAAACCTGGAGCACAGCCTTTAACAAAATGGCTGTGGAATCCTGTGTTGGCTGCGGAAACCTGTGCTGGCTGCGGAAACTGACAAGTTTCCGAAGCTGCATGAACAAAAGACTAAACCAAACAACAGACATCAGTATAGTTAGAAAACCATATAAACAGTCATTTTTAAACTATAATGCAATGATTCAATCACTGGATGAGTGAAGTGAGTGGAGTATGCGGGTTAGGAGGGTGTGTATGAAGGTGCAAGGTTGAGGCTCAACAAGTGGTCTTTGGATTCTTTGATTTGTATGGAAGATCCTGTATTCCTTAGACCAATCCTACTGATTTGGAAAATAGTTGAGTGATGGGATGGAGAGAGCGCAGGTACTAATACGAAATCTCGTGTTAACCTCTGGGACGTGAGGAGTAACCAATTTCAGAGTTATGCGTAGGTGAGAGGGAGTGTGAGATACTACCTTGACCAGATGATTGATGAGTGTGGGTGAGAGGGCATTCAGCCATAAGAAACTAACATCCCTCTAGCACCAGAAATGTTGATGGAGTTGGACCCGCCAACATTCAAGGGACCTCCCCAGTGTGAAGTCCCAACTAGACCTCACATCGTTTGGTGTAGGAGTCCCATCTGGTATGATGGATCAATTTCCATTATATTAAGTATATGCCTTATCTCTTTCTTGTCATCACATAAGAGTGGTATACTTATTCTTCAAACAACGAGGTTCGTGTGCTTGGAGAGTCTTAATGTCGCTTATGCCAAGGTTCATTCACTACAGAAGGGGAGGGTGAGAGTGAGTGTCCAATCGAAAGGGAATAGTGTTAGATCCCTATAATACTAGTGATTCCCCCATTACTATTGTCATTATAGCCCTTATTGTTATTATTGTGCCCCTATTGTCCCCATATTGTTATTATTGTGCCCCATAGAAGCCTGATATTATTATTGTTGTGCTCTTATATTATTATTGTTATGTCAGCTTTGATTATATTGTGACCCATTAGAATCCTATATATAGAAAGGAGGTTTTGTCATTTGTATCATCCAAGAATTGTTCATTTGTGCAATGTAAAGGAGTTTTTTCCCTTGAAGAGGCTAATTTTGAAGTTGTTCATCTATCTTTTCTTCTATTCTGTGAGTTGATTACATAACAAATGGTGTCAACTCTGTTAGAGACACACAAGACATCATCACATGCACATCTTCTGGTGAAGTAGTCCACATGGATTCAGCAGTCACAAACACAAAGTGAACAGATAGCATGTACAACACCGAACGAAATAGTCCACACGTGTGTGACAGTCGTTATAACAAGTTTACAATAATGAATTTGTCGAGTGTGTAGTGGAATATTCCACATGGGCGAGACAACATTAAAAACTTATACAACACATTTCCAACATCATATGTGCTAAAACGACCAAAATAGTTCAACTATCTTAATACAGGTTAAAGCAACATGCATTACATGCATCCAAAGAATAGTCTTACAAACAAATACAATACATGTGAAAATGTGTTGGCCTATTAATAGAATTTTGAATTAAGTGAAAGTTCCAAAACACATCCATACACCATACATCACTAACCACAATAGCGGGGTGTTGGAGCCACTGCTCGCTCCTCAAACAAAAAACTACAAACTCTAAAGGCTAGGTGGGAGGAGCCAAGGTGAAAAGTCCTTTGCATGTAGAAATGAGGGGTATATATAGACAAGGGTGAACTTGAACCTTGTGACTCTTCGACTTCTCTCATGACTATTTGACTCACATGACTCTTCGACTTTGTATTTGGGTCTCTTGAACTTCCACATTACATTACATTGATTATAATAGTATGTCCCACAATAGTGATATGGCCAAGATGACTCTTGACATGATTCTACATAACAATGCTAGTATTTTCATGATGATGGTGGTGTCCATGTCAAGTTTCAGTGCTGCTAAGTGATGAGCACTCTCTTGGTGTATCACAACTTCACCTATGCATGGAAAGGTATGTGGATTCTTCGACGGTCTTGGTGTTTTCTTGATGTTGCATGTGCATGTATCCCCTTCACTAGTATTTGGCATGCTTCATGTGTTCATCCATTCATGAACAAGTCTCCTAGGATGTGCTCCTAGTTCATCCCATTTGTCATCGTGCCATGTCTCATCCATGTACATGTATCTGCAATTACTCATGACAAGATGACATCAAATCCAAAAATCACCTAGTCTACCATCATGCATCATCATCTTTCGTTTTTGGGTGCAGGGGATAGGGAGAGAGGACAAAGCTTTGAAATTGTGCAAAGAACATTTTAGGCTAGGATGTAGGGCTCTAGGGAACTATTAAGAAAAATGGCTCAGAGGTCACTGAGAGGCTGGGTTGAGCAAACCGGAACAATGTTGTCATTCTGTGAGATTTGGCTAAGTTGGGAGGCATAACTATGCAATTTTTCCATGGAAGTGAGTGCAGACAGCAGGGAGGACTGGCAGAGAAAATTCCATAGATTCTCAGGGGAGGATAGGAGCAGGCTGCGAGAGGCTATTGACCAAAACTACACAGAATTGGGAGGCAGTTATGCAGGCCATGTGTGCGTAGTTTCTAGAATGAGCAGGGTGTAAGGAAGCTATTGGATAGTCCAAGAAAATTGTGCAATTTAAAGGAGTAGGAGAAGGTGGATTGGCAAGGGAACTGACTGATAGAACTGCAGAATTTTCAGAGATAGTGCAGTGGGAGGAAACTTGTGCCTATGCCTCTTGTCTGCACAATTTCTTAATTCAGTGTAGGCATGCATGCTCATAGATTTTGCACAATTTTTTTGTGGTGTGAAGTCTAGGGTCGTTGCCCAATCAAATTCTTCAGTTAACCACAAGGAGGCTTGATTTATCGGTTTGCGGGCAACAAATATTGAGATAGCTTATTGGGAAAATTTTGCATTGTTTTGGGTGATAGTGAGCCAGGTCAATTCCAGGATTTTGCACTGCAAACTACCTTGGATGCAGCCTCGCGCTCTGCACAGTTTTGGGCAACAATACTTCGTCACTTAGGGAAGATACTCTGTAGTGTAGCTCAGTGGAGGTCCAGGTAATGGAGGGTGGTACAATTGACAGATCTTGGGAAAAATCGTTAAGTGTGTGAGTCAGCAAACTCATCTAGACATGACCCTACAAGAACACACTCAACATGACTCCACGATAAGATACCTCAAAACAAAAAGACACATATGCTCAATGTGAATGGTCAAAGGGTGCGAGCGACAAGTGCAATAGTTGAGATAGATCATTGAATGACCATGATGACACTTGCATTACATTGCATACAACTTAATATGTGAGTGCGATAGATTCTTTCATAGCGAATATAACTTGTACGCACTAAGATGGACCTTGAACATATCCAGAAAAATACTACAAGCATGACATTGTGACCAACATGCTGAAATATGTTTGGTGAATGATCAAGAAAAAAGAGTGTAAAGACTCAACACGATCTCATGAGATGAGCCTGAGTGTTTGCAAACATCAAGGAAAAACCAAGGAAGGCTTCGAAATTGGATACATACCAAAATTTTGGAGGGTGTTACAGTTGCTACAACACTACCTTCTAATTTATCTGTACAATTCCTTAATAATTTCCCATAAGTTGGGAAATACCTTAAATAACTAAAGTTATTTGGACATCTGTACAAAACTAATGAACTTCTCACCTAGACTCATGTCGTATTTAAAAAATGCCCATTTTTCCATAAGATCAATGCACCAAAATATCCCAACAACACAACTATTCTTGCCTCTTCTAGAACAAAGACTCTTGTCTTTACATAAAAAAATCCCTATTTATACTTGTATACCAATTTTCATTTGAGGGAAAAATAAAATTCAGTTTGGAATTCCCATGACCCCCTTTAGTTATAAACAAAATATTTCCTAGGGTTGACGCTGCTACATCAGACTCCCTAGGTGTAAATATTTTTGACCTCTTGCTCAAATGTATCCAATCTATTGAATCGTCTAGAGTCCCAAACTTTGTGTTGTAGTTTCCTACTTTGTTTTCCTTCTTGAACTGTTATTGTCCTCATTTCTCTTGGATCCCATACCTTACTTTGCAATTGTCCATCTATTTGTTTCAATTGTGGCTTTACTATGGGATATAATCTCTTTGAGTTCCAGACTTTGTTTGTTGTTATTTCTTCTTTTCTCTACTGATGAAATGTACTATAGTCCACCTCATGCTATCATTGGCTACCACTTTCCTCCTATAGTGCCACTGCTCAAGTATGCTCTTCATCAACATCTCTGACTTCCTTAATTCAATGTGTAGCTCTTGTTGAGGTCAATAGCTATATTTTAACAATATTCCAAAAGGTTCTATGGCTTCAACTTCCAATCCATCTCCATTATCATCTTCAACTACCCTCTCAGTGTTTCTAATTCTCTCTCTATTGGGTTTACTTTCCCACTAGGAGGCATTTCCCATAGGTGCCCCATCTAGTACAGCCTTTGTGACTATAGTGCAACCTTTTGTAATTTTTTGGGCTGAATTTTCCTTCTCGGTCCTCATTATATTTCTTAGGGGACACGAGTCCTCCTTGGTTCCAAAATTTTGGTTTTATTCTTCTTTAAACAAGCTTACACTCTTTCCTCATCCACGAGCTTTTTCATTTTTTGATGACCTATTATTTCCACAATCCCACACTCTCTTTTTTGATCCACATGTCTTATGGAAACAATCCCATGGAGTCAAACCAATCCTCTTTATGGTTGTCTCCTTCAATTTACTATAATCTTCCTTGGGCACTTTCAACATCAACACCATACTATAAATACTACTCACTTGTGCTTGTAAACATTTCATGACCTCATTTTTCATCCCATTTTACAACATATCCTCTAGGAAGTTTAAAACACTTGACTATTTCCTCCATTGTTGTATTGTTAGAGATAATGTTTCTCTCATCTCACCAAATTTTGGTTGTACTTTTCCATTATACTTGATTGCAAATTTTTCTCTTTTTGTAATCTTCATCATAGGGACTTCACTTGATAACTAGGTGGAAAATACCTCCTCTTTCTATTCCTTGTACCATTCCTTGGGTACCTGCATCCACAACTATTGTTTTTGAACCAAATTTTTGATTTGCAAGTCGTAGCACCTCTTTGCAACAATTCCCAAGCCAATCTTTAAACATTGGACCAAGCAACCAATATTCAAACATCATGGCATAAATATGTTCCTCTTCTCTTCTTTCTCTTGGGACCATAAGCCCTTCTTGAAGGTAATAAATCATGGTTGCATACTCTTCAAGGTCTCTTTCTTGGTTGCATTTGAAGTTTAAGCCTTCCTCCATTCTTGTCACAACAAAGTACTGATTATATCCTTCATCACTCGCATGGCTACTTGACTTCTTCTTATAGGTTAGTCCTCCTTGTTTCCCTTTAGGGAACAACTTTATTTCTCCTCACTTCTGCTTCTTCGGAACTACCTCATCATGTCTTGAGGATAGTTCACCATCTGTTGCATTAATTATCATTTCTTGGAGAAACTTAGTTCCCTCTTTCTCCTTTAGACCTTTGTCCATTATCCTTCCTTGAAAAAGCTTCACTCACATAAAATTCACTAATTTTAAAAATAAAATACCTTCTAGCCTCTCTTAGTTCTTTTTCCATTAGTTCCTCTATCAACTTTTCCTATTGATTTCTCATGATAATTTTACTTGGTGTCTCATCATTGTCTTCTATTTGCAGCTCCCTTTGTTGCTCTAGACTTTGCACATAATCTATGAGAGTCTCAAATGGTTTCTCTTCATCATTTTACTGAGGATGTCCCCTTCCTCTTGTTCACATGTGTGAAATACTGTAGCCTTAAGTTCAAAATCTCTAAACTCTTCCTCTCTTAATGAAGCATTCAACAGGTTCTTCATCTTCTTCCCTAGCCTCTTAGGATATTCTTCTTGAAACTCTTGTTGGAATAATGTAGAAATTATATGTCCAAATAGATTTGATGAGTTATATTCTCGTAGTTAGTGTTTCAGTCTATATGTCATGAGTTCTGTCTACTTAGTTTGTGTTCTGATTTGTTGATCTGAATTATTTGGATTTACATTGTACTAGAAGCTGCCTATGTGTGCCTATTTAATGTACTAGTTGTCCAAGAAGTCTGAGAAATGAGATTTGATTTCATTCTTGTGCATCTCTCTATTTTTCTAATATGGTATCAGAGTCATAGAGGGAGATCTAGTGAGGATTTAGGTTTGAGAGCAAGAGGGGCCAAATATGTGAGGGTTGTGAAATAAAGGGTTGTGAGATTCTGTTGTTACGGTGCTGCTCCCAAATTTTTTATGTTATTTGATTTAGGAATATTGTTGAATGATGTTTATTGTAGTCATTTTGTTTGTATGTAACTACACTCTCTGTAAGAGAGAAGCCCATGGAAGTATATAGCCACCACAACCATCATAAGTTGAAAGGTATCATTTGATTTTTCAAATCAAGCCAAGCCATAAGTTTGAGGTTAGTTTCTCATGGAGGAGTAAATTGGAGTAAGAAGGAGCCTTGTTAAAGACATAAATTCTTATCATGTATTTACTTATTTCAATTTGTTTTATTTTTTGTTTTGAGAGAAAATTATCAATGATGTATGGAGGCATAAGGAGTTAACAATTTGGTGAAAAAAAATTATGGTGATTTTTTTTTTATTAGTGAAAAATATTTTTATAGGTATTTTTGGTGAAGAGAGCTAAAAAGGTGTTGAGTGTTTTTTTTTGGGTGAAAGAATTTATTTGAAAGTTTTTTTAGAAGCGTAAATTGTCTTGGGTTAAAACGAGAAATAAGGAGTATTTTTCGGCTTTGTTTTCTATTTGAAGCAAGATAGTGTCTTGTTCTTTTTAGATCTTGTGCATTTGGTTCTGGATCTAGTGAATTTGGATGTAGATCTGATGGATTTGGGTGTAGATATGGTGCATCTGGGTGAATTTTGTTGATTGGGGACAAATGTTTTGTCATTATGTCAATTGTTTGGCTGAAACTTATTTGAATGAGTCGACAAGGCTTAATGGAGGAAATTATGCAAATTGGAAGTTCAAGGTATTAACAGTTTTAGAGGGAAATAATATGTGGCCAAAAGTGAGTGGGGCAGAGCCCAAACCCACTATAGATATTCCAGATTGGGAAAAAATGGAAACAAAAGCAAAGGTGTTGTTACGAATGTCAGTTAAGTACAATATCGTTCTTCATATTAGGGATTGTAAAACATACAAAGAAACATGGGATACTCTTAAAAGCTTGTATGAAACATCTAATGCCAACCAAATTTCTTTCTTGAAGACCAAGATTTTTTCAATTAAAATGGAGGCTAATGAAAGTATAAGAAATTTCATTTCTTGTGTCAAAGAGCTAAGTGATAAGTTAGGATAAATTGGTGAAAATGGGTCTAATACTGAATTGGTCACTGTCACATTAAATGACTTAGTGCAATATTATCAAATTTATGTTTCAAGTCATTCAGCTAGAGAGAGGCCTCCTACTTTTGATGAATTGACAGGTATTATTCTACAAGAGGAATAGAGGATGAATAACTTCAATTTGGGCTCAAACAATTCACATTTGGCATTGGTAGCCATAGGTAAGAACCCATACAAAGGCAATCCATGGCACAAAAGCAAAGCAAAAAGGTATGGCACAATCTAAATTTCCAGACCATGATAAGGGAAATTATGATTATTATTATTGTGGCAAACCTAGACATCATGCTAAAGATTGCTATCAAAGAAGATATAATGAGTCTAAACAGAGAAATAGAAGGTATAATAGGAATTTTGTGGACAAAGACACCTCAATCAATGATGGATTTAAAAATCTCAAATTGTTTGCTTTTGATGTTGCATTATCTGCTGAGGCTGATCATGTGAATGCTTGGTTCATAGATTATGGTGTATCACTCCATATGTCTTGTAATAAGGATTGGTTTGATGAATATCATGAGAACTTATCTGATTTAGAATAGTAGATTGTTGTGCTAAAATCCTACTCAAACTAGAAGAAAAACACTTTCATTGTGATTAAGGATTCATGAGTTTTTCAAGAGTAAAATGAGTTTTATGTTAATTTTATGAGAAATTTTAACATAAATAAGAGATTGAATAGTAGCATAAAAATTTAGAGAACATCACTAAAAGCACATCACAACAAGAACAAGATGAAAGAGTTCACCCATCCTAGGCTACCTCTCCTTGGTACAACCTCCAATGGCATGAACCTCTCTATTATGATCAAAAGTGTAAAAATATGTGTTTGCAATGTTCAAGTTCTTCTGAAGCATGCTCCAATGAGTCTAGAATGTCCAACTCTTTTTGCATCAGATTTGGTCGAAAACGGGAGACATTATGACCTCTCCTTGTTTCTCCACTATTCGCTCTACAATTTGCACAAAATCTAGTGTCATCTTACAAATTTACCCCATTTTCCTCTAATGGAGTGACAAATTCCGTGGATTTCAGTTGGATTTGTAGGATCGTTAAATTTTCCATCGATGCCTTAAAACCAAAAGATTGGTCATATGGGGGCCATGCACTGAGGAGCTAGCCTCCAGCGTTGGCCCCCTCCCTCTGATACTCACAATAAATATTAGCAATTTCTGAAAGGAGTGATAACATGTGGATGGTTTATCTATTGGTCAGTTGGTGGCGGTGATCTTGGCAGTCATAACAAATGGTTAACTCTAGCAGTTTCGATGTTCACTCGAGGGTAGTTAAATGTGCTCGACCCCCCAACCATGATGAAATTAATCTTTATATAAAACCCACCACCATTATAGGTTAAGAAACACATGCGGGCGAGTTAGTAAGTGTTGGCATTGTGCTATGGTAGGTCGTGGGGTCGAGCCTAGCCTCTGCTCTGTCTGTCATACAAATTTTACTATGCCATTAGAAGGACACATGATGACCTTAAGCTTAGCCACATGTCACTTCCTCATTGGCCCATAAAAGAACATGTGTACCAATAATATGAATCCAACTCAACATAATATTTTGATAATATTCCAAGAATATTCCCCTTTCCACCTAGGCAGTACAGATGCCTAGTCAACATCCCTGTCAGCGACTTGCAATTGTTTTACCTATTTGACAAAGTGAACATATCATGTTTCTAGGCGCATACAGTGTTTGTTTCATGTGAAACGAGTTCCACAGGATTCAGGATGATGAGCATTATGCATTCATTTAGGTTCAACACCATTCTGACAACTTTGATTTTTGAGAACCTGATCTCTCCTCCTCACTGGAAGCCTTTTCGACCCCAAAAGATCACTTTCAGCTGTCCATTTGGTGAGGGTATAGTTTCCTCACCTTTCTAATCTCTATCCATTTGGATTTTTAAGGATTTGTACCCTTGAGCTTGACTCGAAGATAATCTACACTTCCCCTTTTCAATGTCCTTGTTCTTCTGCCAAGTATAGAGTCTTGTTGAAGCTCATCAAGGAATTTTGGAGAAACGTCTTCACTAGATTGAATTTGAACATTCTCTCCTTGATATTCATTGAAAGGAGGATCATACAACCTTATATTATCAACATTAACAACAACATAAATTTTCATATATGAAGGCAAATCCAACCTGAAGGCATTGTTACCAATCTTTTCTAAAATTCTAAATGGACCATATCTAATTGGTTTTAGCTTTTTACTTTCTCCTTGGAGCCTATCTTTTCTAATGTGAATCCAAAATTCATCAACGACTTGGAACTTGTGATCTACCCAATGCTTGTAGTGCCTTTCTTTGTACTTGCCTTAGGTGTTTTCAAGTTGTTCTTGAACTTTTTGGTGTACCAATTGGATTTGTTCGATGAAATTTGTTGCTTTATCAATGTCATTATGACCATGAATAGAAACATCTTTGCCAAAAATGAAATCCAAAGGATATTTACGTAAGTATCCCAAACATGCTTGAAATGGAAATGTTTCAGTTGAAAAGTGCTTGGCCTGATTGCAAGCATGTTCAATATAGTGCAAATTTTCATTCCACAACTTAGGCTGCTTGCTACAATACCCACGAAGACGATGTATCAATGTTATTTTAACCACCTTTGTTTGACCATCTATTTGTGGATGAAAGGTTGTACTCTTTATCAGTTTGGTTTTCATGAATCCCCACAAGATTGACTGAAAATTCCCAACAAAGCGAGAGTCTCAATCAATAACAATGGATATGGGCAATCCAAATGCACCCATACATTATGAAAGAATAACTGAGTAGTTTGTTCAGCTATAACTTAGTTTTTACATGGCATCAAAATACACATTTTTCTAATCCTATCCACACCTACATTAAAATAATAATGACCTATTTTTGACAATGGAAGACCTCCTACAAAATCCATAGAAACACTCTCCCATGGTCATGAAGGAACCAAAAGTGGTGTGTACAATCCTATTGCTATCTTACTTATTGCACATAGTGAACATCCTTTAATAAAACGAGACACACTTTCAAGCATACGAGGCTAATAAAAATACCTCTGTAGATGTGCCACCGTCTTACTTACACTGAAATGATGAGAAATAAGAGAAGTATGTGCCTCTCTTATGATGTTAACTCTTTCTCCCTGTGGAATACAAAGCTTGCCAAGATGGTACAACAAGTTATCATGCAGTTTATAATCCAATTCCTCTACTTGGTTACATTGACTCAAGCTTGCATAAACATCTTGAAAGTCATTATCTAATGCATATTTCTCAATATAAATTTAAGGTAAAATAGAATTATGCTTGAGTGAATTAGTTGCACTAAAAATAGGCCTAGAAAAACATATCAACAATTTTATTGTAAACACCTTTCCTATACCTGATTACCAAGTGGAATTGTTGAAGAAAACCTATCCATCAAAAGTGCCTTGATTTTTGCAACTTTGATTGAGATTACAAGTATTGCAATGGTTGATTATCAGCATGAATGATTGTTTCCTTACCCATGAAGTAGTGTTTTCACTTTTTCACACTTTGCACCAATGCATACAATTCCTTTTCATATGTAGGATAGTTAATCACTGCACCATCAAAAGTTTCCGAATGAAAACAAATAGGCTTACCATGTTGGATGAGGACTGAACCCATGCCGTAGTCAATAGCATCAGTCTGAATCTCAAATGACTATCTCAAGTCTCGAAGTGCAAGTACTGGAGTTGAACTCATATTTTCTTTCAACACATCAAAAGGTCATTTTCTATTTTCCTCCCCACTGAAGAACCTTTTTTTCACTTGTCAATGCATGCAAAAGAGCTGCTATAAGAGAACAGTTAGCAATGAATTTCCTTGAATATTGGGCTCCCAAAAAAATTCTTACCTCAGTAAATGTCTTCGGTCTTGGTAAACTCAAAATGACATCAACCTTGGAGGGATCTATTTTGAAGTCACCTCCTCCAACAATATGACCCAAGTATACTAAAGAAGTTTTTCCAAAAAAATGCTTTGACATATTAAGATGCAAATCTTATTTTTTCAAGACATCAAATACTTTTATTACATGCATGGCATGTTCATCACAAGATTTACTGAAAATTAAGATATCATCTAAGTAGAAAATAACAAAATCATCAAGAAATGGCCTCAACACATCATTCATCACACACACCAATGTAGGAGGACCAGTACATAAACCAAAAGGCATAATTATCCATTCAAAGAAACCTTGTTTTGTTTTGAATATTGTCTTCTAAATGTCTCTTTTATCTATTTTACTTTGATGGCAGCCACTGCTTAAGTCCAACTTAGTAAAATACGTTGCATCTTTCAGTTAATCATGTAAATCATCTATTCTTGGTAGTGGGTGTTGGACACCTAATCCTAAAGGGTTAGCGTGGAAGCCGAATGGACAAAGCAGTCCAAGAGACCTTGGGATGTGAATCCCAACGGTCACCAAATGTACTATAAATGTATATCAGATTGTTAATAAAATATGTATCGCATGCTTTATCTTTCTCATTTGTTTTCGCTGTCCATGTCTGTTTAACATGGTATCAGAGCAGGCGTATTCCTGCCCTGCATAATTAATTTGAGCCATTTGTTTATGGCCTATTTTGTGTAGTTTATTTCTGCATTATTTATTTGAACGTTTCTCTGCCTCACTGCCATGAACATTCCAAAAAAAAAAATGCTGCCCATTATCCTCTGTCCTGACATAACACCTCTGTCCTTCTGTCCTTCTAGCACTGCATGACTCTGCCTGAATGCATCTGACGCATCTCTGCATACAAAATGCTCCTGCGCTATCAGTTCCTGTTTCAACGCTGATGCCTGACATGGTATCAAGTGCTGCGGTTTCTTGAGCTCTCTTCCGCCTCCGCTTCAAAGAATTTCAATGTTCTTGTAAGCCCAATCATAATCCTTTCTGTGCTTCAACAATAACTCTTCTGGAAGATCGCACTCAATTCCAAAGAAGACGTTGATTTCCTTGGCATAAATGGTCTGCAGCCATCATAAGTTTGTCGAAAGTTGAATTGTATTTTCCATGGAATTTGGAGACTACCCAGTCGGATTCCATCCCTTCCCGGTACTGGATATCAAGATCACGGAGCAGCCATGCCTTTGTCTTCCCGTTAGCGAATTCCAGAGCTCACTGCTCCCATAATTTTCTAATTCATGGTGAAGTTTTCGGTGGACGTTACCGTGAGAAATCGCTCTCGAGCTTAAACCAGAAGCCTTTTCGGAAGCTACATGTCTTTTTCACTCTTAATTTCTTCCTGGATGAACAGATGAAGGACCTGTAATATCATGATGGCGAATGATGAACAGATGAAGGACCTGTAATATCATGATGACGAACAATGAACATATGAAGGACATGTAATATCATGATGGCGAACACTCTTCGTCTGACTATCAACAAGAAAAAGTTCATGATTTCCAATGGATTTCTTGCTAGGTAAATGCGGGAGATCATCGGTTTCTGCGCCATGGCCCTGTTGAAAACAGTCACATAATAGTGCAAACTGATACAGACCGCCACAAATAGCTGGACAGCAGAAGCCAATTTGGCCAACAGGATTGTTCGCCTAGAACAGATAGCCACCACATTGAAGCATTGCATGGATAGATAAAGAAGAAACCCCAAGCCCTGAAGCAGCTGCATGTATATATATACCGACAAAGAATTCTTGAAGAAAAACTCCATGGGCTCCATTCGTATGATGAACGATGTCAACACAAGCGCCACAAAGTAATTCGCCAGGTATATGTTGGCCAGCAATATGACCTTCTGTAGAGGAAAGAAAGCCCTGATTTGCTCGAAAACGACAATGGCCACCAAGAGGGGAAGCATGAGGAAAATGCAGGAGATCCCCGATGCTACGAAGGGGGCATAGTGTTGTCCGACCAGCGGGTGGAATCCATGGGCGATTTCTTCGTTGGAAATGCTCAAATAGATTTTTGATCTATTGGAGAGCTTCTGGATCCCTGGCATCAGCTGATCTACAACTTTCTCTGCCGTGTCATGAAATTTTGATGGCAGATCCGTGATTTCTTGAATTAAGTCATTGTATTCATCTTCGGGGACTTGGATCTCCACGTCTTTGTTGTTCGTTGAGTTTTGAGCTTCCCATGGCATTTATGTGGCTATAGAATTCATGGAACCTTGGAATTCCGTGCTGGCCATCGTGTCTCTAGAATCTTCTAAGATTTCGACTTGCTTTAATTCTGGCTGTTCAAAGGTTTCAGATTCTGCGCTTTCTTCTTTCTCTGTAGAATCTAGTGTTTATGCTTGCTGTATATCGCTTTCTGTAGAATTGGAGAGGGTTTCTGCTTCAGAGCTTTCCTTTTGCTCATTTTCTGCGTCTGTAGAAATCGAGGAGCTGTCGTTCTCTGTGCTATCAATGTTATGTCTGAAGAAAATTAGACATGAAGAAGGAAATTATGAAAGGATAATTTTGAGAGCAAGTCCTTATCATGACACTTTGCGAGAAACCCAATATCAGTCTATATCGGACTGACATGAAATGGTTCGCATGAATATATAGTTATAAAGAACAGTCTGTTTAAACGGTGCTGCTGCGTATACGCATTGGGTATATCAAAAAAAAACTTGTATTCTAATCAGCATTATGAAGTGAATTTGAAGCAATTTTGAAGACATTTTTGGAAGTCATTCTTGGAGCAGTTTCTTGTAGAGATTTTGGAGCAGTTTCTTGTAGATATTTTTCATGATTTCCATAGCAGCCAGAGGCTCTGAAGTTTGAAGTTGAGGAAAACACTCATCTTCACATTTATATATTTTTGCATTGGTCCTACTCCATCAACCACTTTCGCGACATTGTTGCCACTTGACAAGCTCTTGCAAGATCTTGTAGTAAGAGTACAATATTATTTTTCTGTTGCTATTGCCTCAGTTGTGTTTTTGAAGAAAAATGGCCAGACTTGAAGATGCATTAAAGTTATTGAATATCCTAATTCATTCCACTGTTGATGAGATGGTCAAAGTTAACAAAGAAACTCTCTTTGACATCCAAACCTCTCTGCAAACTGCACATGAGAATATTGAATTTTTTCAGCTTGAGACAAAGCTTCAGCAAGAAGAACTACAGCAATGGAGTCATCTTTCTAAACCTGTTTCTGTTCAGAAGATTGAAACAGACTCCCATAAACAGCAAGTTAATAATGCAACAATTGTACATGCAAATGCAGAAACTCAGTCTGCACTTCCCAGGCCCATCATCAGACCTTGGGAACAGCTTGTCCACAACAAGCACAGAACCAGTCTTGGATATGACAAGGACTTGTCCTTTCATATTCCAGACTATGCCAAGCCCATTCAGTTTCAGAGTGCTAGTTTCATTTATGACAGTTCACCTGCTCCTCATAACAGTTCAGCTACAGCTGTTCCAGACTCTGCTCCTCTTCCACAACAGCAACAACAACAACAGATCGTGAAATGCCAACACTGTGATCGAGTTGGCCATCTGAAAGATCATTGTTTTGATCTTCATC
>APFE030517235.1:129310-228306 GCA_000404065.3 Pinus taeda | reverse complement strand
GAATGGACAAAGCAGTCCAAGAGACCTTGGGATGTGAATCCCAATGGTCACCAAATGTACTATAAATGTATATCAGATTGTTAATAAAATATGTATCACATGCTTTATCTTTCTCATTTGTTTTCGCTGTCCATGTCTGTTTGACAGTGGGTAGTAGTTATTTACTGTAATTTTGTTCAATGCATGGAATTCCACACACATGCACCATGTTCCATCCTTCTTTGGCACCAAGACAATAGGTGGACCACATGGTTAGGAAGATGTGTTGATGTTAAAATTGGAAACTAGGGCCAAACTCCATGTGGGTCATATTATTTATCGCAACTAATATTTTTCTTGGATCCCTCTCATTGAGAGCTGTAGGATTGATCTAAATATCATCCAATTCGAATAATTATTTATGAAGATATGAATTTATTTTTATTATGGACAAATTGTCAAATAGGCCAACAACTTATATATTCTCAGAAGCCCAACAATCATTTCTATTCAACCTCTATGTTTTAGTATAAATAGAAGAGGACTTGAAGTCATTTGTCACACACACACTCACTCTTGTGATCTCACTTCATCCTGTTTTGGGTTTGATGAAGATGAGACCTAGAGGGAGTGCCTTAAGGTATATGCTGCCCTAGATAACATTCCCTAGATATAAATGAAGTCATGGGAGAATAAGCTTTACGTTGCTAAAAATAGCCGAAAAAGCCAGAAAAGTCAGAACCGTCGGAAAAGCGGAACTGCCGAAAAAGCCGGAACTGCTGAAGAAGCCAGAAAAGCCGAAACTTTTGGAAAAGTTGGAACTGCTAGAAAAGTCAGAACTATTAGAACTGCCAGAAAAGCTGGAAAAGCCAAAACTATTGGAAAATACAGAAAAGTCAGAAAATCCAGGAAAGCCAGAATTGTTGGAAAAGCCGGAATTTCCAGAAAATCTGGAACTGCCGTAAAAGCTGAAACTGCTGGAAAAGCCAAAAATACGGGAAGCCAGAACTACCAAAAAAGCTAGAACTATCAGAAAAACCAGAATTTCCAGAAAAGCCAGAACTGCCAAAAGAACCGGAACTACCTAAAAAGTTGGAAAAGCCGGAATTTCCGGCAAAGCCGAAACTGCCAGAACTGCCGGTCTTGCTAGAATGGCTGGAGCATTTGTCTTCAAACGAGGGCGGCATGCAAGGAATAACTAAATAACATTGGGACAGTTGTATGGTACTTAGCAGCAAATACACCAAGCATGCAATGTTACAGCTAGCATGCAAGGGACAACAAGTATGCAACAACAAGCATGCTAAGGACAACAAGAAAGCTAGGGACAATAAGGAAGCAAGGTGCAGCCAACGCATAGGTCAGGATGGCAAGATGGTGCAGCAATGGTATATAATGCAATACAATGATAGGTATAGTCATGATTAATGAAGCATGATGAAAAAATGTAGCATAACAATCATTGAGTGTAGATAAACGATGAGTACAACATTAGGTGCAGATCCATGATAAGAGCAACTCAATGATTGAAGTAGCACAGTAACAAGAGCAGCAACATGAAGTGCATAGCATGGTCATTAAGGTCTAGCACTCTGATGATAAGTACAACATGGTGCAACAGGATGAGGTGCAGCAAGTGGACGAGATGCAGCACTGTGATGGGTGAAGGAGTCACCTTGGAGAATCAGTTGAAGCAACATGTCTTCAGCTGATCTCATGTAGATATAGAAAGTCAAAATGTTGACTTTTGTTGTAAATGTACTATCTATCTCTCTCTACTAAACTAATGAATAACATAGAAGAAGAATTTATCAAGGGTTTCCTCACATTGGGGTTTGTCCCTGGCTAGTGCCACATCTTGTGTCCTCTTGTCTTGGCTTGTCTTCTTCAATTTATATTTATGTTCTATCTGCAGTTTACTTTAATGTTGATTTGATTGCTAATTTGAAAAAGATATTGAGCTAACTGTGAAAATTGAAATAAATTTCTCTAGCATAGAACATACCTAAAATTAATAGTTGATGACCCCTTTATTCAACAACTCTTTAATTTATTTCTTAGTTTATGCACTTTCCATTACTGAGATCGTGTAGGTGCCAATATTAGGAAGACGAAAATCTTGTTCCAACTGCATATGATGTTGGATTCCTCTCTTGGGAGGTAATCCCTTTGGTTCCTAAAACATCGCATCATATAGTTTAACTATGTCAGCCAATTCAGATTTCAATTTTGAATCACAACCTTTAAAAGCTTCATTATCAACATCATTCTTGGTTTTGATCATTAGAAGCACAAAATTCTTGCTTGAATTCAGTAGTCTTTTCATCTTCCCCGCATTACTAAGTGAATGATTTAGTTTCTTGCTATGAGCTCTCACAATATATTCTACTCCACCTATGAACACATGATATTTGTTTTCATGTCTATGGAAGACATATTTTTTGTGATAAATGTAAAGCCTGGCTAAAATTATGCCACATATATCTATGACACAACATCAAGCTCCACTTCATCTATGAAATTTGCAATAATGTCGAATTTCAATTTACACTTTCGTTAACCTGCAATTGTGCATTGTCACACCCCCATCCAAGTGGATATGGTTTATGATGTGGAATGGTTTCCAAGTTTAAACTTTTGACAATGTTTACAGAGATAAGATTGATTTGAGAGCCACTATTGAAAAGTGTATCAATCTTTTTATGTTTTGAGATCACCCTTATGTGAAAAAATTATATTCTTCTCCTTTCATTGGGAGTTTCATTTTGTGAATTTGAAGAATTAGCACTGGCAATGGATTCTTTTCCTTTTATACCCATGGTTGTGATTTTAGCTTCATCACCTGAATCGGATCCCAAATCCTGTTGAGTGGTTGCAGTTGCCTTTTGTTTTCCATTGTTGTTGATTTTTTTGGGTTTCATTTCTGGATGAAGCTTCCAACAATTAGATTCATCGTGACTCTCTCTGGAACAACATTTTCATGTTAATTTATCTCCTTATTTGATAGATGCATTTTTATTTCCCTTCCCTTTGAAACCCTTTTATTTTCCTTTGCTCTTAAATGGCTTATTACTACCTTCTTCTCGAGTGTTTTTCCCTCTTGCCTCAAGATGAGTGGCTTGCACACACACAAATCATCTATATTATTGGGCTTAATCATTAAGATAGTATGCCTAATGTAACTATGTCAACCGCCTATATACCTCAGCAACGTGTCCTATGATTGGAAATTTACACTTAACATTAATTACCCTTTTCTAAATTCTTGGGTGTAATCTTGCACATTTTGACCCTTAAGCTATCTAAAGTTCTGCCAATTTATGGTGGATTTTTGCATATAAGATAAAGGGTAGAATTGTCTTTTAATTGTAGCAATGAAACCAATCCAAGAAATTGATGTCTTATCATGTTTTTTTTATCTCCTCTTGTGTCTTTGATTCCCACCATACTAGTGTTTCACCCTCTATTCTCAAGGAAGCTAACTAAATCTTTATGTCATCCTCTTGATGGCTTTGAATTCTTCAATAGATGTCCAACTGATGAATCCAATTATCAAGCTTCTTTGTATTCACTTCACCATTATACATGGAAGATCAAATTTAACATCAAGTTTTAAAAAAGGTGATTTACCAATTCCTTTTGAAGTATGATGATGAGTATGAGTAAGGGTTGTATTAGTGGAAGAGGGTGTAAATGCTTGTGAAGAATATCATGGAGAGGGTGGAGGTTTGTATCCTTTTCCATTACCTCCTCCTTCTCCTTTGGGAGGTTTAGAACTTCCACCTTGGAGCTTGGTATTCATCTCTTCATATAGGACCTTCACCATCTCTATCATATCAAATAAATCTTTCCTGAAGACCTTCTAATCTTCTATCATGTTTGTAGGTTCTCCAGCATGATACATGCTCTCTACAGTCCTAACTGCAACTTGAGGATGAACTAGTGTTGGATATTGTGGCAACCTTTCCCTCCTTCCCTTTGACCCAACTTCAGGGCTTCCAACTAGCTTCCCTTCTCCTCTTTTGATTTTTAACCTTGTAAGCATGACATAAAATTGCAGACATTTAAATCCTTCTTTCAGAAAGAAAACCTAGTGCTCTAATACCAAAATGATATGATTTAATTTAGAATATTAGATTTTTGTGCTAAGATCTTCCTCATATTAGAAACAAAATACTTCCATTGTGCTTAAGGATTCATGAGTTTTGCAAGTGTAAAATGAGTTTTTATGTTAATTTTATGAGTAATTTTAACATAAATAAGAGACTGAATAGAAGCGTAAAAATGTATAGAACATCACTAAAAATACATCACAACAAGAAAATGATGAAGGAGTTCACCCCTCCTTGGCTACATATCCTTGGTCTAGTTTCTAATGGCTTGGTCCTCTGTATTATGCTCAAAAGTATTAAAAATTTGTTTACAATGCTAAAATTCTTATAAAACCTACTTCAATGAGTCCCATTTGGTCAAAAATTGGAGAATTTATGACCTCTCCTAGTTTCTCCACTATTCGCTCTATAATTTGCACAAAATTTGGCGTCATCCTACAAATTCACCCCATTTTACGGTAACAGAGTGATAAATTCCCTGGAATTTTGGTGGATTTGTAGGACCGTTAATTTTTCTGCTGAGGCCTTAAAACCAAAATTGGGTCATCTGGGGGCCATGCGCCCAGGGGCTAGCCCTTAACGCTAGCCCCCTCCCTCTGACGGTCACAATATTCATTAATGGTTTATGTGGGAGTGATCACATGTGGAAGGTTTGTCTAGTGGTCAAGTGGTGGTGGTGACCTTGGTGGTCACAACAAATGGTTAACTCTGGCAGTTTCGATGTTCACATGGGGGGCGATTAAGTCCACTCGACCCCTAAACATTAGCAGCAATAATTGTTAAATAAAAACCGCCACACTTATAGGTTAAGAAACACATGCGGGCGAGTTGGTAAGCGTTGGCAGTGTGCTATGGGAGGTCACAAGGTGAAATGTAGCCACAGCCCTGTCCACCATAAGAGTTTTACTATGCCCTTCGGAGGACACATGGTGACATGAGTCTTAGCCACGTGTCACCTCCTCATTGGCCCATACAAAAACACGTGGACCAATAAGATGAAGCCAACTGAACATAATATTCTAAGAATATTGTAGGAATATTCCAAGAATATTTCCCTTGCCACCTAAGTGGTACGGATGCCCAATCAGCATTCCTGTCAGCCACTTGCAAATTTGTTACATGCTTGAAAAAGTGAACAAATTGTATTTCCAGAAGCATACAGTTTCCATTTTGAGCTAAATGAGTTGTGTCAAATTCAAGATGACGAGAACTACGTGATTGTTCAAGTTCCACATCATTCTTACAACTTTTATTTTTAAGCATAATTTTGAGCACCTAATCAAGAAAATTGATGGAACATGTGTTTATCTTGGATATAATAGATATCTTCAAGTTCAAGGTTATGGAATAATAGGTGTGATGTTGCCTGATGGAAAAGAGAGACAAATCCATGATGTGATGTATGTTCCTAGTATCAAAAAGAATTTAATTTATGTTTCTACTATTACTGATCAAGATCTAAAGGTGGAATTTGTCAAATCATAATGTGTTGTTAAATATATCCAAGATCGCTACAAGGTTATTTCCACAGGTACCAAAATTGGAGGTTTGTCTAAGTTGAATGTGACCAGGACATGGCATCAAGCATTGGCATCTGCAACAATGTCAACAAAAAAGTTATGGCATAAAAGGTATGGGCATTTAAATCATAATGATTAAATTTTACTTCAAAGAAAAACAATGGTTGAAGGTCTTCCTATTATGAAGAATAATCATGTTGAATGTGAAGCATGTGCACTTGGTAAGAAACATAGAGAGGAATTTCCTATACATGAAGAAAAAAAGCAAAGAGAAATACATGAATTAATTATTACTAATGTATGTGGACCTATTGAAGCTAGATCTCTTGGAGGAGCATTTACTTTCTTATTTTTGTTGATGATAGATCTAGATACACTTGGGTCTATTTCATAAGAAAGAAAAGTGATGTTTTCGGGTACTTTAAGGAATTCAAAAACATGGCGGAAAAACAAATTGGGGAATACATCAAAATTCTTAGATCTGATCAGGGGGAAGAATACAAATCAAGATATTCTAGTCAATATTTCAAAAGTCACAGGATTCTACAACAATTTACAGTGCCTCATACACCTCATCAAAATGGACATGTTGAGGGGAAAAATAGAACACCAGTGGAATGTGCATGGAGTAGGCTTCAAGGTAAAAATATCTAAAATGGTTTTTGGGCTAAAGCCATTAATACTATTGTTTATTTGAAAAATAGGATTCCAGCCAAAATTTTAAATCTGAAAACACATTTTGAAACATTTTATGGATATAAACCAAAAGTGAATCATTTAAGAGTTTTTGGATGCAAGGCATTTTCACATATTCAAAAACAGGAAAGAAGAAAACTTGATGCAAAATCAATTAAGTGCACATGCATTGGATATTGTGATTATCAAAAGGCATACGAATTGTTTGATCCTAGTTCACATAGATTTCTTTCCAGTAGGGATGTGGTGTTTCATGAAAATGTAGATGAAAATGATAAAATTAATAACACATGTGTATAGCATGATATTGATGATTGTGTCAAAATAGAATCATGTTTTGAATAGGAATAGGAATAGGTACAACAATAGGTACAACAATAGGTATAGGTTCAAGAGTAGGAAGCATCGAGCAGCCATGACACTCCAAGAAGACAACAAGAGACTCCACAAAGCAAAGAAGGATGAAAAAGGTAGAAATCAAACGAGGTCATCATGTCAAATTCAACCACCTATAAGGTATAAATATTATGCATTAATGTCTTATGTAATGAATGTTCTGGAACCTTCAAGTTATGATGAAGATAAAAAATTTAAAGAATGGATAAATGCAATGAACAAGGAATATAGCTCCATAATGAAGAATGACACATGGGAATTAACATAATTTCCCAAAGATAAAGTTCCCATGGGATGCAAATGGTTTTTCAAAGCAAAGTTTAATTCTGATGGTAGTATTCATAAATGCCAAGATATATTAGTTTCAAAATACAAAATGAATGCATTGATTCTCAAGATACTTTTTCACCTATAGCTAAATTGAATACAATTAGAATCAAGATTGCATTAGCTACAAAAAAAATCGGAAAATACATCAGTTAGATGTCAAATATTCTTTCTTGAATGGTGCATTAAAAGAACAAGTTTATTTGGTTCAGCCTGAAGGGTTTGTAAATCAAGGATAAGAGAATCTTGTTTGCAGGTTAAATAAAGCTTTATATGGTTTGAAGAAAGCACCAAGATCTTGGTATGTGAAAATTGATTCATTCTTTTATGAAAAAGGTTTTGTGATAAGAAAACGTGATCCTAACTTGTACATCAAAAGAGATGAAGATGGGAACATTGCCTTGATATCTTTATATGTTGATCATGTTATCATAATAGGCAGTGCACTCAAGTTGATTGAAGAAAATAAAATCCAGTTGGCACATGTAATTGAAATGAAGGATCTTGGTGAATTGAATTATTGTTTGGGTCTTGAAATTTGGAGGGAATCTGATAAGACAATCATCACGCAAAGCTAATATGCAAAGATAATCCTTGAAAGATTTTATATGTTTGAATGCAAATTAGTGTCTACTCCTTTGGAACAGAATGTCAAGTTGTACAATGAAGATGGATCTAAAGAAGTGAATGGAACTTTTTATCATCAATTGGTGGGAAGTTTGAACTACCTCACCACTACCAGGCTAGATACTTAGTCAATTTATGTCTAAGCCTTGTGAAAGCCATTAGAAAGCAACAAACAAATTCCTTTGATATCTAAAGGGAACACTTTATTTTGGTATTTTGTATATTAATGAATCTGATGTTGAGTTGGCGGGTTTTTTTTATGTTGATTGGGCTGGAAATCATGATGATAGGAGATCAACCTCTTGATATACATTCAATTTAGGATTGGGGGTGGTATCATGGAGGAGCAAGAGATAACCAACTATTTCATTTTCATCCATAGAAGCTGAATACAAAGCGTTGACCAATGCAACTTATGAAGCGATTTGGTTAAGGAGGATTCTTGAAGATGTTGGAAGAAAACAAAGATGACCAACAAGCATCAAATGTGACAACCAGAGTTCGATGAAGCTGGAAAATAATCCAATTTATCGTGCTAGAAAAAAACATATATAAGTTCAACATCATTTGGTAAGGTAAAATATACAATCAAATGAGATTCATTTAGTTTATTGTAATACAAGTGAGAATGTAGCTGACATCTTTACCGAGCCTCTTGGAAAGATGAACTTTGAAATATGTAGACAACTACTAGGCATTTTTTAAAATGCATTTCTCCATTAAGTGGGGATGTTGGAATAATGTATAAATGATATGTCTAAATAGAGTTGACGATTTGTATTCTGGTAGTTAGTTTTTGAGTATGTCTATCATGAGTTGTGTCTTTGTAGTTTGTGTTGTTAGTTGGTGATCTAAATTATTTGGATCTAGATTGTCCTAGAAGTTATCTATGTGTTTGTATATAATGTATTGGTTGTCCAAGTAGATTGAGAAATGATATTTGATTTAGTTCTTGTGCATTTCTATGTTTTTCTAATAACTCTTCCTTCAGATACTTAATATATAGTTATAGTCTTCCTTATCCCTCTTTTGTAGAAGCATACTTATCTAATTTTATCTGCACCTTCACTGGTTTAATGGGGTTTCACAAGAATTTTATCTAAATGATGAAGTGTTGTCCTCTAGTGCTAATTCACTCAAGCTTGGACTCCTCGATACACATGACAACATAATCCTTCTAGTCTCGCACACCCCTTACTGATTTTTTGACAATTTTTCCTACAACACCATTCACTTTCGTGAGAAATCCTTCTCGTGCTTCAAACATTTCCTTGTTCCCTTTACACAGAGTTGTAGCACTTGGATTTTCTAGTCTATACCATGAACTAATTTTCTGTTGAATTATGTTTTGTCTCTCAAATCTTCCATATTCATCAAATCACTTGAGCTCGTTATTTCACACACATAGTTTTGCACTAGAAAACTACATACACACCATTCAATTGAACATGGACACACTCACTCCTTTTCGTATAGGAATACATACATCAACACATAAAAACATCAATATTAGAGAAATAAAAAATGTTTCTTATTCAATGAATATGTCAATCTCAACAAATACAATTCAGATACTTGAGAACACAATGCTCTTCACACCAGGATGCACATAAATTTCAAATTCTATTTTAGGAAAATAATTATACACAAAGGGGGTGATATCCTTAAAAAAAATTGTAATGTTCTCATTCTCCTCCTAAGAAACATCTTGAGCTCTTGTTGCATTTCTTCATGTAGCGTTTCACACACAAAATTCTCTCGAAATTCAAACTAGATCAGCCCCACCTTCTAATTTACCTGTATATTTCTTTTATAATTTTCCATATGCTAGGAAATATCCTAAGTAACTAAAGCTATTTGGATATAATTTATCCTCTTAGATGGGTATGTAAGAATGTTAGACTTCAAGTAATTGAAAAATATAAGCCTAGGTTATGTGCCAAAGGATATAATTTATTTCCAAATCCTTATCCTCTTAGATGGGCATGTAAGAATGTTAGGCTGCAAGTAACTGAAAAATATAAGCCTAAGTTTGTTATCACATCTAAAATTGTGGATGAAGTTGAACTACATGTGGTTCCATTGGTTATTTCTGGAATCATTCTTTATATTACGTACTCATTGGATAGGAAAGAGATCTTCTTCAGAAAGGAAGAAATGTATCTCCTTTTCAAGGATGAAACTGAGTACATCATCCAAGCTCATCATGTGAAATATGACCTTTCATTAATAACCATAGGGCAGTTTTTTGTGATGAGACAAGTGCATATAGTAGGGTGGATAGATATTGCACAAGTGGGGAGGCAATACCTACACTTCGTGTCTAAGTAAAAACCTTTTGGAAGTCCAAAAGCCTCTTAGTGGGGAGAAATGATTTGGGAGGATCCCAAAAACCCTCAAAATTCAAAGTGATCAAACCTATTGGAAGTAGCTCCATGTTGAAGAGCTTTATGAGACAATTCCAAAATAACTTGAACAGGTGAAAACAAACTTCCTATGTGAAGGTTATCACATTTTGAATTTTATGTGGAACAAAGAAAAATCTTAGCAGAGGTGCCACATGGTAGTCCTACAAAAGGACATGTGGTAATATGGAGTTGATGTGGCATTCAGATAGAGTTGACGTGGTAGGATGGGTAGAGAACAGGTGGTATGATGTGGTGTTGACATGGTCAACATGTGGCTGAGCCTAAGCATGAGATATGACACAACTGGTATCTAATGTGGAAGGTACAAGTGGAAGCATGTGGCAACCTGATTGGCAGATGATGTGGAAATGGTAACTTTGTAACATATTGCGGTGTCAACATGTAGCTGGATGAGCAGGTAAATGTGGCACATAAGTGGTCCTCACATGGACCACCCATATGTCACCATGTGGCAACCTCCGGTTGACCAAAGTGTCAACAAACGAATTGAACCCTCGTCTTGGCATAGGTTGGCAAACAACTTGGGTGTTAGGCCATGGCCTTGGTTGTAATAACGGAATGATAAAATATTATTTGAACCATTGGTTGTTTTCAATGGAGTTGTCTATAATGCGACTTTTTGGAGATTCCGGTGACGGAATCCGGCAGAAGAAATGAGGTTAAATCTTGATTTTTAAAAGTTAAAATGGTTTTTTAACTGCATATTTGGATTCAGCGCCCTGAAAAATCCCTGGGAGCCATTGATTGTGCAGAAACTAGCTATCAAACTTGGGATTCCAATGAATTGCTGCCAGATTTTGACCGGAAAAATCCGCCAGAAAGACTTTCAAAAAGTCGCGTTATAGACTACTGCGTTTTCGATGGCCCAAAAGTGGATTCGACAAGGACTGAACCTTGCACCTTCCACTAATGCGGACAAGCAATGGCACGGGGGTAAAAAATCTTACATTGGTTGTATAAAAATGGCTGGTCTAAGGGCCTTTCGAATCCGATGCCAAGAAATGAATGCTATCAAGCCACCATGTCAAATGTTGTATGGATCATGATATTATATTACTAACAACTGCAATACATGGTTTTGATACAAAAAACGATAAGATTATTTTATTCTTACTGTGAAGTCTATTCGCGAGAAGGCACATCATGACAACCACGGGGGGATTTGACCTTAGGTTGTCCGTAGCAAATGTTTTATATATTAATATCTTTACCACCATACCACAATAGTCGACTTTCAATATTTAACAAAGCCAAGAACTTTTGAGCCCATTTTTATGCTTGCATAACTTTGCAAAACTAGAGGACTTCGAGCTCAAATTTTGTAGCAGCCAAAGGGGATGTTTGGTGCTACTTGAAACCACTTCCTTGTAGTATAGGAGTTAATTTCTGTTGTACGTTTTGAAGGCTTCATTCATTAGTTTTGTGTGAATTTTCTAGATAGGTTTCTTTAGCCTTATTTTTGGCAGCAAAAAATGGATAGTGGTTTACAAACACCATTACGTGAATCACAGTTTTATAGGCTCCTCGTAGCAGATTTAGGGCTAAGTGATGTATCAAAACATGCTAATGCTTAGCATCTGAATAATAAAAGAGGCCACACCCTTGGAGGTAGGAATCAGAGATATAGTACATATTAGACAAACTTTATTAACAATTAGATGTCATTCTTATTTTCTTCTCTTTTTGATCTCCTATATTTCTTTAATTACAATTTCTATAATATCTTTCCATCTTAATTTGACTTAATTTTTAATTTAAAATTAATCATTCACATTTAAATATTTTTGCAAAGCAAATCACTTCTAAAATCTAGATTATACATAGACATAAAATTTATTTAACGAATTATCCATAAAAATCACAAACGATTAATCTTCAAATACTTTGATGTATATGATGATAATGTCCTTATTTAACTTTGTTATCGTGCCTGTTTCACCATACATAAAGCAACTGGTCTAAAATTAAAGAAAGTGCATCCAAGTTTTATTTTTCCATTCAATATCTTTAATAACAACATAATAAGGATACATATATTTATAAAACACTTATAAATAAAAATATTTAAATCTACATATATAAAAATACTTCAGCACTATAACAGATTAAAATATGTTGCCGCTTAACCATCTCAGATATATACAAAAAAATCCTATAACGATTAATCCACCATCACCGAAATAAGTGGAGGAAGTAAAATGACCTTGACATAAGAATACACGTATACTACAAATTACAAAACGTTAAAAACGATTAGCTTATAAATTATATTGCTGGCTTCTATTAACACTAACGCTCAAAGTATAAGCGCTTTCGAGCATTCATTTATTATTTTTCCAGGTATAAATTTCCATAATATCATTTGAATAAATGCCTTTCACACTGTATATACTTGCAGGTGTTCAGGTTATTAACCACTCAAAGGTTTTCGTTAAACTTCATAAAAGATTTACATCAATTTAAGGTTTAACTTCATAAAATATTTATATCAAATTAAAGTAACGTTAATGTAAAGTAGTTAAAGTAAAGTAGTTCAATGTAAGAATGATAGATGAGATGTCATGCTAATGAGTTTTTATTTTTCTTTTTATTTTTGTATGATGTAAGAACGGTATATCAGATGTTATGCTAATGAGTATTTCTTGTATTTGTTAATGAGTATTTTTTATATTTTTTTATGTATGCATGATGTGAACGATATATGGGATGTCATGCCAATGAGTATTTTTTTGCTTTTAATGTATGTATATCGCTGAAGATTTTGTGTGCATATTATATGTGGCACTCAATGCTTAAACATTAGAGTTGCTTTACTTTTTCTCTTAAGAATAACTAGAGAAACATATGCAAAATTATTCCTTTGTATTTTTAACTGAGATTGCTTCAAAGACTGGTCATGTGTCATAAAACTCATAATAATCTTATAAAAGGGAGACTTAGTGAAAAAAACAACAGAAAATATATTATATATAAGAGAGATTATATACTTATTATTTATATATTTAAATTGAATTTTTATTTGAATAACTGATTTACTTATTAATTTTGATTTACTATATAATTATACAATTAATTTACTTTTTTTATTATAAATATCATTATTTTAGATTAGCAGTTTCTTGTAAATTTTGGAGAAACCTTTATCTGTTCTTGACACCTATACTCAAATCCTCAACCTAAGAAGTTTCCAAAATTCTCACATTCTAGAAACTCATACAACATAAAATATAAGTGTTTGGTAAGTAGGATAACTTACACTAATTATTCGAGTTTGGGAGGAGGCAACGCGTAGCTAACACCGTGGTGACCATGACGGAGTGGAGATTTGTGGAGACAGGGAGAGAGTGAGGGATGGACAGGCCTTGCATCATGAATGGTCTTATTGGTGTGGTGGTTGAAAGGGAGTAGGTATCTGCATCTTGTGAGGCCTGAGGATTTTGGTATTGAGAGGAGAAAGTGGTCTGAGCTCATTAACAGGAGTGGGAGGTGATTGATGTTTTTTTGGAGTGGGATCTGAGCTCTAACCATGAGGAGTATAGGGCAGAATCCTGTGGACATGGGGATTTAGTGGTACAACTCAGGGTGGAGGTCTAATGTCATAAGGGGTTTCCCTGAAGGAGAAGGATGGGGTTTGGAAATCAGTGGTAGAGGGTGGGGGGAAATGTAGGTGGCTTTATGTGATCTTGGGGAGGTTTATGAACAGGGAACGTAGAGTGCTTCTCTTGTGGCTGTGGGGGTACCTAGGGATTATGCCTCGGAAAAGGATAATCATTGTGATGGAAAGGCGGCCTAGCAGACTAGAATGTGGACTGGAGTAAACATATGAGCAAATTATAAATAAAAAGATGAGGAATAGGAAAGGAGGATGATGGTGAAGAGTCCCAGTCATCTCAATGAAATCTAATTGAAATGGAAGATATTTGAATGGGAAGGAATGGTATGGGAATGGAGACTTGAGTTGAGGGTTTATATAGAGGGGACAACAACCCATGAGAGTAGGGAGGCGATGGAGATGATGATGATGGTTTGAAAATATAATCCATGGGTTTGGGGATCATGTATCATGTGGGCCATCAGTTTAAGGAAAGTAATAACTTCGGTGCATCTTCTGCAACGCATTGTAGGTGCTCATTTTTCAAGCTCGTGTTCACAACAAAATGGATTGCTATTGGTAATTGATGAGGTATTCTAGTTATTAACACATTCTGCTTCTCCTTTCCCTTGGAACCACAACTTTTGCATCACAGCCTTCAGCTGAAGAAAAAATATAAAAGAAGAAATCTCAGAAGTTGAACATTTTGTTCCCATCTAGGGTTGTAGGAGAAGTTGCAGCACCTGCTATCGAGACCGGGGAAAGGGAGAAAAGAGGAGTTCCATTGTGAAGTTTAAACAACAATGACCTAAATTAAATAGACGCAGAGGAAAGAATTTCATTCGTCATCCAGAATAGCAGTACCCATCGTAGATTCAACTATTACTTTTGGTAATTCGCTTCGCTTCACTACACCTCCAGTCTCCAATCGAATAGTGCAAAAAATTCCTTGATTCTTAGAGTAGCAGGTCATTGACTTCTTTTAGTTCTGTTGCTATTCGTCGTCCAGCCAGCTACAGTAGAGGCAACAGATTGTAATTAGAGGCAGTAGAGGTAAATATGTGGACAGGGGATACACAATGACAACATTCCAATGATCAGCTATCTTCAGTGTGGTTGGAAGTGTAGCACAAGATGGATTGATGGGAGAACACAATACCAGGGTTTTTCTAGGCGAAGCACTATACATAGTGATTATATGTCACTTGAAATTTTCGAGGAATTTATTAGTAGAGAAACATGGTGAGCAGTATGGTCAACAGTATGAGCAGACCAGTGTGAGTAGTGTGGGTAGCAGTGAGCAATGAACAATGAGCAGTGTGAGAGCAGGGATTTTTTATGCCACAGAAGTATCGAGCAACGAGCAAGAAGCCACAAATGCATTCAAACATGACAAAGGAACTACAAATTTCAGAACATGTGGAGACAAATGATTTAGGACAAGTGAAAATTACCTCATCCACCAAAGCAGGGAAGTGGGTTTGGATCAATGCCAAACAATATCGGGGCATTTTAAAACGAATAATAGTCTGTCTAAAATGGAAGCAAACAAGGAAGAAATGGTTTAAAAATAAAAGTAATCGAGCCCTTAGCAAAAAGAAATCAAACAAGTCTCCTCCACAAGCATGTGGAACAAGAAGTCTGAAGGAAATTTCATTGATGATTATGCCTTATATAGTCCTACATCCACACCTCTCACTTGGTCATCTAATCTTTATGTGAAAGAATTGTTAAATGCAAAACAAAGGTTGGAGGTTTTAGAAGCTAAAGGGCAGGAAAGAGATCATAAAATTCATATAATAGTGACTGAGAATAAGGTGTTAGCAGAAAGCAATAAAATTTTAAAAGAACAAGTGGCATTGCTGCAAGAAGCTCTCCTGATGGGGAAGACAAAATGGCAACGTATGAAGGCAAATGTGCACAACATAAAGAAATATGTAGTGGAAAGTACATAGGTGGTGAATGTGAAATCATCCTAGGATAAAGGGAAAATTATTGCCCAAATAAACAACCAAGAAGAGAACGCAAGAGAAGAAATGAAAGGAGATTCCACCAAAGTTTCGAAAACTTGTGCTCAAGTTATTAGAAATTCTACTAATAAGGAAGGAGAAACAAATATTTAGGTCGAGAACATGCAAGATATTGAAGGCAAGGAAAGACAAATTAGGGTGGCAAACATAATTATTAAATGGGTGAAAGACTATGGGAAAAATGAATGTACTCTTGACCTTGCAAGAGACTTCTAGAAAGACAAGTTGTTATGGCAAGGATAAACATGACAAGCATGGAGGGTGGGTAAGTTTAACGAGGAGAGAGCTTGGCCCATAAAAGTCATGATGCCCAGCTTGTGTGATAAATATATTATTTTAAGCAAGAAACATCTCTTGAGGGGTTTTCATTTTTTCCTAGAAGAATATTTAACTGTAAAACATCAGGAGGAAAGAAGAGAGGAAATTTTAAAGGTTAGTGTAACAAGTGATGAATGAAAGAGAGCATGGATTTATAAAGGAAAAGCTGTAATAGCACAATTTGGACCTCCTTCTAGAACAGAGCATCAAGATGGTAATAAAGAAGAGGAAACATACTCTTCAATAGGAAATCAAAAAGCAAGGTTAGTATGGGAATACAGGGACAAAGACTCAAATGTGAGTCTTGCATATCAAATAAAAAGCAATCAAGTAATACCCAAGTTTCCTTAAGATTAGTTTGTTGGAATTGCAGAGGTTATCCATGAAGACAAGGACATGGGTTAGGGCCTATTCTAGAAAATAGAGACATAATTTTCTTCATAGAAACACATGGGAATGAAGGGTACAAGACACCTTTGTTTGAAGGATACTAGAAGATGGCACTGTGGAACAAGGCAGTAGGGAATGGCAAAGGGCACGGGAGTTTCATGGTCTTATTAAGGGAGAAAGAAGGTCGTCTCATTCAATTGGAAAAAGAAGACTCAAATAAGTAATTCATTTGGTTTAAAATATTAGACAATGGAAACCACATTAGAATTGCAACATGCTATTTTGTGCCACAGGTTTCAAAAATCTACAAAGGTAGAGGGCTGGACCACAAAGATCCATTTGTAGCTTTAAAAGTGAATATTGCAACATATTCACAGCTAGATGTAGTCTTTATAGTGGGTGAGCAAGCTAGCATTCTTTGTTGTAAACATGATTGTGACCCTATTTGGCTTACAAAAGAAAATAATCATTAGTGGTAAAGAATTTCAGAGGACAAGGGTTGTGATCTCTTTGGTGAAAAATTGCTTACTCTACGTGGGGCCTTTGATTTAGTCATTTCTAATGGCTTGACTAGATGGGCAAAGTCTAGTAATTTCACATGCAATACTTACAATGGAGAAAGTGTGGTAGATTATGTAATTTTCTCGCATGGTTTTTGTGAGAAAATGGAAGAATTTTGGTTTTGAGATCATTTGGGGTTTGAAATTAGATCACAAACAAATTTATTTATGTTTCTCTTGGATTGGAAAGAAACAATTAGAGTAAAAAATTCAACATGTCGAACAAAATCTCCCACAGGGCAGAATTCTTTTGATAGCAGAAAATTGTAATACCATCAATATAATGTTGGAGAGGCTCTTTGAGAAGGAGAAAATTACAATTCACTACCTCCATAGACATGAATTAACACATTTAATTCAATGCACACTTGCAAAGTGAAAAAGAAAAAAAATTAAGAAGTCTAGAACAAATTTCTTTCATGTTAATGCTTGGTTTGACAAGGAATGCAAAAAGGCAAGGAGAATGTGGAAAGAGTCAAACAAGGATAACATAAAGCTCAAATATTACAAGCAGTTAATTAGTAAGAAAAAGGCTGATTTCATGGTTTCAAGGAGGGAAGAACTAATCTTCCTTGGAAAACATAATCCCAAATTATTTTGGAAGGAGCTCCAATTGAAAAAGAGACAAATTGCAAAAATATTACAGCTTCTAAATGGTTTGACTATGCAAGACAACTCTATGAGCAGGTTCCCAAGGTTTACCCTCCCCCCTTAGTCAACATTGATACTGAACTCTTCACGGTACAAGAGGTAGAGATGGGTATCAAGAAGTTGGGTGTTGGAAAAGCAAAAGACTTAGTTGAACTCCAAGCAAAATATCTAAAGTGGGGCTCAAAGATTCTTGCACCACACATTACAAAAATCTTCAACAACATCATACAATAAGGGCTCGGCACAGATTGGACAACTAGTCTATAAATACCTCTTTTCAATAGTGCTCACGTCAATAATCCCTCCAATTATATGACCATCATGATAAAGCCTTTGTTTGCAAAGCTATTTGGAAGCATGTGAGAAAACAAAATTAGCAAGTGGGTAGAAGAAAGAGATAAGCATGCTAAAGGGAAAGCAGGTTTTAGACCTAAACATTCCAGAGTTGATCATTGCACAAATTTAAGGCACATCATTGAAAATGTTTAGGAGAAAAAGGAAGAAGTATTTTGTTGCTTTGTTGATTTCAGAAAAGTGTTTGACTCGGCTCCTAGGGATAAACTTTGGCAAAGAATTGAGGAACTTGGGGTTCCTAAGAATTTGAAAGCAGTTATGCATAGGCTGTATGAAGAAGTGAAAGTCAAAATTAGAAATTCAGCAGGCATTTAAGAAAGTTTTAGAAGCGATATCGGGGTCAAGCAAGGTTGCCCACTGTCTCCTACTCCTTTTAGTTTATATATCAACAAGCTTGAGTAGTGGTTAAATTGGCAAGGGGGTGACGGTATTTACTTGTGCAAGTTTGTTATAAGGCTTCTTTTGTATGTAGATGACCTTATTGGAAATGCTAAATCAGCTCTTGGTTTGAAAGAGCACTTACTATCGCTTGAGCAATTTTGTAGAAGTGTGGGGATGCAAGTCAATATCAATAAAACAAAAGTAGTGGTGTTTTGGGAATATCTAGTGTTCTTGGACAAATGCTTAACCCTCTAGAACTAGTAGTAGGTCTAGAAACAACAGACAAAGTAATCTTAACATTTTCTATAATCAATAGATAAAACAAGAGAGAAGAGAGACCTACTTGTAGTTTTCGCTAGCTCTTTGTCTCCCTTCACCGATTTTGTTGCTCCTTTCCGTACTTAAGCCACTTGGAAAGTACCAGCACAATCACATAAAAAAAACCCATCAAAGAAAATGATAATGATCTATTTCTTATAAATAACATGGAATCAAAAACAGGATAGAGATATGAAAGCATTAGCATATGACAAAAGCATAAGAAAAAAGTGTTGAAAACTTTATTGATAAGACGAAAGATTATAACCCATATGAGCTTGATCTAGTGTCATCCTTCCAATGGAATCCTTCTTCACCTCATGAAAAGCAAGACACTCCAACACTATCACAATACTTGCACTCAATTCTAATCTCATATCACCAGCATCTCCTTACAATTCAATATTTTCAGCCCCTAATCTCTTAGATGAGTGATCATTTTATAGGTGAGTAAGGGGGTTATGCCATCAATGGTGATAATAAATGTGTTTCTAAATTTTCAAATCAGTTCCATGGATGAAGGGATAGGGGATTGATGTTTCCTAATTCCCTTCCTCATCCAAACACAAACTCGAAGGTGTAGGTGGCATTGAGAAACCTCTAGAGGCTTCCAATGGATAAGGAATCTTCAAACCCTCACGGAAATTTACTCAAATTCGCCCAACGCAGGCCAAAGAGGGACCAAGTGTGATGCATAACACTCTTTCAGTGTATGTTTTGTATTGCAACACACCCTAATGAAGGCCTCCCTACGCTAATATTCTTAGAGGTAGTTTTTGGATGCTTTGAATGATGTAACTTCTTTGGAAGTAAGTAATTTTGATGAATAGCTCCTTTAAGGCATGTAACGACTTGTACCAGGGTTTGATGGGTCCTAATATTATAAATCCGTAAGTTGGGGTTAATGTGCCCAAATGGATCTGTAATAGTTTCCCCCTAAATCATGAAGTCCTAAATATCTAGTCAGGTGAAATGCTTTATCATGAGGAGAGGAGGTTTTGAATGGAAGGTGACCTACATCAATTATGTTAAGTTATGATATTTTCTATGCTTGGCGTAGTTTAGTTATCTTTCTTATTATATTCCATAGATTAAGAATCGCATGTACATAAAGTAAAGTGCAGATAGAACATTAAACGATCGACAGAAAATAAGCCAACATAAGGGACAGAAGATGTGGCAGCTAGCCAGGGACAAAGCCAACAATGTGTGGGGAAACCCTTGATCAAATCTTCTTTTATTTTCAATAATTTAGCAGAGAGAAATAGTACATTAAATCTGATCTATATCAACAGTAGCAAACCCTAGATCAGTAGCATCAGCATTAGTGGCTTCATCACCAAACTAGGGCAGACAATATCTCACAAACCAACCATCGGATAAGCTTGATTCCACCACCAAAAGTTGTGGCTTCCAAAAGAGCTTTAGATGAACCTATAGCATAGTTTAGATGAGGATATATTCTAGTCCACGCAGGTCAAGCTTCACTTTTGTAGTTTTAGCTTCAATTTCAGTAGCTTCCTTCAAACTAGGGTAATCGATATCGTGCAAATCGTCCATCGAATTGACTTTATTCCATCACCAAAAGTTGCGGCTTTCAGAGGAGGTTCAGATGAACCTATAGTGTAGTTCAGATGAGGAGGTATTCTAGTCCACGGAGATCAAACTTTACTTCTACAGTTGCAGCTTTCATTTCAGTAGCTTCCGACTTCACATATGTGAGGGAGAGGCCCTTTTCTACGCAGTAGAGAAGAGACTCTTTTCTGTGCAGTAGAGAGAGAGATGTGATGAGATGAGTAAGTCCAAATGAGAAAAAGTACTCTTATATTTATACACAATGTTGGTGTTTGAATAGATGTGATTGTTGGGCTTTTGAGCCTACATGAGTTGTAGGTCGGCTTGATAATAATTCCATAATCAAAATAAATTCATATCTCCATGAATACTTATCGGAATCAGATGATCTTTATATCAATCCTACACCTCTAAATGATAGGAATATAATAAAAATATTATTAGCCATGAATAAGATGACCCACATGAAGTTTGGCCTTAGTTGCCAATTTCAACACTCCCTCTCAACTAGGGAGAACTTCATCTGCAACCTGTCTTATGGTCGCTATTATTCATCCATCAAATGCACTGCCCTATATAGCTTGACCCTTGCCCTGATCTACTCTATTCTGCCTATTCTACATTGTCTTATTCTGCCTTATACTGATCTGCATTGTTCTGCTTTGTTCTCCTCTACTCTTGCATTGTTCTATTCTTCTCTTCTTTTGTCCGAATTATGAAGAAGAAGAAATGATTGAGGATGTATCGTACTGACTCAAAGTCCATCTTAGAGTATGTACCACTGGGCCCAAAACAATCTCAACCAACCCAAAGGCAGTGTCATAGTGAATACAACTCCACTGGTCCCATACTAGTATCATCCTCCACTGACTCAAAGTCAGTCTCATAGTGCGTACCACTAGTCCTAGACCATTGTCAAGTGACCTGAAGTCAGCTTCATAGTAGGTACCACTCCTACCACTGGTCCCAGACCAGTATGGCAGTCTCAGAAAGTGTACCACTAGTCCCAGACCAGTCTTAACCAACCCGAAATCAGCATCATAGTATGTAGCACTCTCACTGGTCCTAGACCAGTACTGCACTGACACAAAGTCAGTCTCAGAGTATGTACCACTGGTCCCAAACCAATCTCAACCAACCCAAATTCAGTGTCATAATATGGTACAACTACCATTGGTTCCAGACCAGTATCATTGATCCCATATCAATGAAGGTCATTGTAAAGTAGGGAGTGCAGTAGATACAATGATGCGTCCATCGGTATCACAGGAGAACACATCAATCCTGCTACAATCGCCATGGAGAACACATCAATCCAGGCCTCACAGGAGAACTAATCATCCTACTACACAGGAGAGCAAATCATTCTATTCCACATGAGAGTGAATCATCTTGTCCCACAAGAGAGTGAATCATCTTATTTCAATGTGCACCACCAGGGGAGGGTTAGTCACCCTATGGTCGTATGTTGCTCCAGTAAGAACTGCAAGCCCTTAGAGCTCCAGAGCTCAATGTATGCAACATGCATGACACTTGTACAAGGGTTTCTTAACAACTCCAAGTCGTTTGGGAAAATCATAGATTAGATATTTCCTCAAGGCTTTGACAAGTTCTATCGACCTGTACATCATCTTAATGTGATGGAGCCTCCTTGCTCATCGACTTACCATATCCTAGATGATGTTTATCTGTTGGAGCAATCAACGAATACAAGATTCCTCAATAATCGAATCCCACCTCTGGTTGTTACAGAGAATCACAATTGTATGTGTTCAAACACCTCACTAAAGAGCTTCCCCAACTAGGTAGCTTCAAACGAGATCATACTTGTAGATATGTATTCGGTCTTGGCGGTGCTTATGGCAACCGACTTCTGCATCTTGCTCATTCATTATATCAAAGAAGAATACAAAGAGAAACAACACTAAAAGTGCTCCTGTGATCCTCCACACTACCTACCTAATCAACGTTCGAATAATCATGTAGTTTCATAATTCTGGTAGTGTATCTCAATCCAGGAGATATTGTGTCTTGAAGACATCTAAGAAGACTCTTGGCACCAATCTAGTGAATCTCAACCAAATATGAGTTCACAATGCTAACTGCAAAACATATGTTCGAACGAAGGTTCACCAAGAACATCAATGTGAATGAGTTTTTTAGACTCGGAGGCATTTCCCAAATCTGGTTCGACATCACTACCATATAACTTTTGAAAGTTAAGATCCTCGGGGTAGTCATAGGCTTGTAGTCCACCATACCAAATCTTTCCAAAATCTTCACCACATATTTTCGTTGAGATAGGAAAATTTCCCTTGGCTTTTGCCACACTTCAAGTCCTCGGTTCTTCATTTCAAATTTAGAAGCCAACTCCCTCTTCCATTTGTGAATGAGAGGTTATGCACCTATTAAAATGAGGTCATCCACATACAACACTAGTATGAGAGGATTGTCATCTTCAACCTTAAGGTAAAGGTTAGGATCGGCTTCACTCCTAGTGAATCCTAGCTTCATCAAGTAGCTATCGATCCTCTCATACCATACTCGGGTGCTTGCTTCAGCCCATAGAGAGCCTTCTTCAACCTGCATACATGAGATTTTCAATCATAAATCTCAAATCCTTCTGGCTGCTCCATAGAGACATCTTCTTTGATCGAACCATGCAAGAATGCAGTCTTGACATCCATCTGATGTAGGTTCCATCCTTATGAAGCCACAAGGGATATGATCAAGTGGATGGTCATATATCTAGCAACAGGTGCAAATATCACATCATAGGCTATACCTTCCTTCTGGGAAAAACCATGAGCAACAAAACAAGTGTTATACTATTTCATACTTTCATCTGTTATAGCTTTATCTTGTAAAGCCATTTGAAGTAACAATTGTCTTATGCTGGGGTCTAGGAACTACTTCCAAGACATCATTCTCCATAATGGTCATGGCATCCTTCCATAATTTATGCTTGATGGAATTTGAGAATGATGAAGGCTCATTTTGTATGATCGTGCCCATGATGGTTAGGTATCCCTGACACCTGTTAAGTTTCTTACTTTCATGGAAGGTTCCTCGGGGTGCAGCATGTCCTTCAGCATCATCAAGTATCCCCCTAAGCAATGAAGGCCTCCTCTTAGAAGAGGAAGGCTCAGGTGGATAAATAGGATCCATAGATTCTTCCACATCAGGCATTTTTACATCATCTACCCATAAAGACAGCTTCCACAATTGTACAGTTCTTCCTTTCCGCCACACCATTCTGCTTAGGAGTATGTGATGTAGTAGTCTCCCTCTTAATGCCAGCCTCAGATATGCCTAGGTGAACCAATTGTATATCATAGGTCTTGCTTTGGCTTGAGGGGAATGGTTCCCTTTTGAGCTTTCCTTCGGCACATCCTGGACATACACCTTCTTTCTCTACTCGGAATTTGGGCATCCCTATCACCATTTGTCTTACACTGAGTAGAGCTTTATAATGAAGCGGGGCAAACCTTTGATGCCAAAGTTTGAACTGAAGAGATGTGTCATAAGACATGACAACTAGTGGACTTCCATCGACCTGATATAATGAATCAACATGAAACCCAAGAGTAAAGGCATCTTTAACATTATTTTTCCATATACGTACCTTGCCATCAATGAAGGTTATCTTGTAGCCTTTGTCCTCCATTTCCGAGATGGACACCAGGTTCTTTTTGAGGTCAGGGACATTTAATACGTCCAGGAATTTCTAGCCTTATTGAATGGTTGTCCTCTTCCTTGATTCCAAACTCTCCTCTTACCTTTGCTATTGAATTTTTCATTCCTTTGATTGCCATCAGAGGGATTTTGATCATCATCTTGGTGTGAGTCCTTTCTATTAGGGCACTCCCTTGCATAGTAACTTGCTTGATTGCATATGTAACATTGTACTTTTCTTCCACCCTTAGGTCTAGCCTTTCCTTTTGATTTAGACCTAGAATTATTTCTTTTCTTAGCATGAGAAGAAAAGGCAGCAGGAGGGCCTTTAGGCATGGGCATTTCTTACTCTTCTACCCTTGTTTCTTCTTGAATGCATCTAGCCATTAATTTCTCAAAACTAGGAATTACATTATTGTTTAGAAGAGTAGTCTTGAACATGTACCATTCAAATGGGAATCCTCCAAGAGTCATGAGTGCCATTTCTCTGTCAGTAATAGTCTCCCCAATAGATAGGAAATCGTTCTTGATCTCAATGATTCTGAAGAAGTATGCATGCATACTCTCATCTTTACCCTTCTTGATTTCCCTTAGCTTATTTCTAAGAAAGAAAACCTGATTTGCATCATTAACTTTAAATAAACTCACCAGTCTATCGTATATTTCCTTGGAGGTGTCCAGTTCAGAGATGTAGGCCACAAAGTGCTTGTTGATAGAGTCCCTATTATATTTCTTTGGTTTTCCATTTGTTCGATGTAGTAGCGAATGCATTTGATGGAGGCTCAACAATATTGCCTCTTACATGGTCCAACACTCCTTGATCTTCTAGGGTTAGATCGATGGACATCTTCCATCTGTGATAGTCAGCTTTCTCATGAAGCTTGCCTTCGGCAGAGTGTCAAGAACCCCATAGTTCTTTTAGGATAGCCTCGCCAATCTTCTCTTTGGTGATTTCTCTTGCTCTTCCTCGGGCTTTGTCTTCACCTCAACTCTGATTCCATGTTAACTTATGATATGTTCTATTCTTAGAGCAGTTTACTTATCTTTCTTATTATATTCCATAGATTGGCAATCATATGTACATAAAGTAAAGTGCAGATAGAACATTAAACGATTGACAGAAAACAAGCCAAGACAAGAGACACAAGATGTGGCGGCTAGCCAGGGACAAACCCCACAATTTATGGGGAAACCCTTTGATAAAATATTCTTTTATCTCAAATGATTTAGCAGAGAGAAATAGTACTATAAATCTGATTTATATCAGCAGTAGCAAACCATAGATCAGCAACATTAGCATTAGCTGCTTCATCATCAAACTAGGGTAGACGATATCTCACAAACCAACCGTCGGATCAACTTGATTCCACCACCAAAATTTGTGGCTTCTAGAGGAGGTTCAGAGGAGATCTTCTAGTCCACGTAGGTCAAACTTCACTTCTACAGTTGGAGCTTCAATTTCAGCAGCTTCCTTCAAACTAGGGTAGTTGATATCTTGCAAACCGTCTGTCAGATTGACTTGATTCCACCACCAAAAGTTGTGGATTTTAGAGGAGGTTCAGATGAACCTACAGTACAGTTCAGATGAGGAGATATTCTAGTCCACATAGGTCAAACATTACTTCTGTAGTTGCAACTTTAGTTTCAGTAGCTTCTGACTTCACTTGTGTGAGGGAAAGACCCTTTTCTACATAGTAGAGAAGAGACTCTTTTCTGTGCGGTAGAGAGAGAGAGAGATGTGATGATATGACTGATTCCAAATGAGAAAAAGTCCTCCTGTATTTATACACAATGTTGGTGTTTGAATAGATGTGACTGTTAGGCTTCTGAGCCTACATGAGTTGTAGGTCGGCTTGATAATAATTCCATAATCAAAATACATTCATATCTCCATGAATACTTATCAGAATTGGATGATATTTATATCAATCCTACACCTCTTGATGAGAGGAATCTAATAAAAATATTATCAGCCATGAATAAGATAAACCACATGAATTTTTGCCCTAGTTGCCAATTTTAACAAATGATAATACATATATCATGATAATTTTATTTTTCTCATGAACTAGCTGAGGGAGGCATAACCATGCTCAGCTTATAACTTTCATTACATATATAGTCATTTGTAGATATAGGTCCATGAATGGTTGACCATAAATGTAAGTTCATTGTAAATTTGATTTAGTACTCCTAAAAATATCACAGCCCAGATGGTTGAAGCTAGATCCGCGATCTTCAATCTCATCCAATCTTTCACTCAAGTACAAATATAACAATGTTAATAGATGCTCTAAAGTCGAACATGGAAAGACATTGTCTGATTACTAGCCAATGATGTAAGTTGTTAACAGATGAGAGAGGAATCATCGATAATGATAATGACCCTGAAGGTACTACAGTACATTTTTCATGGTGTGAATAAATGATTTGATGTCAAACACCATACAAAGTCTTTCAATCAAAGTTCATTAATGTCAACCTGTTGCCGGAAGCAAGAATCCTACCATTGATGTATGCAATCTTTAAGGTACTGAAGGAGTGTTTCTAAATTAACTTCTTGGATGATGTGCTGATGTCGACAAGAAGCAACTTGTCGCAGGAGGGTATTGATTTATCCCAAATCTAGGACACAAAATGGGGTAAATGATTTTGGAGATGAGAATCAACTGACGACACAAGGTTCAGGAATAACGGTCATGAAAATGAAGGTTTACGGTATTGTAAAGGATGAAGTTTGAACTTAATGAATTCTCTTGAACATATCGGCCACACTGAATGAATTGGCAGCATTGACCTAAAACCAAAGTAATAAATGGTATGATAGACCAGTGGCGTGATAACCATCAAGTGGATAAATCAACCCAAATAGTCATGGAGATGAAGTGAAAGTGTCATGTTCAAGAGCGAGTTGCTACCAGAAAGTTTCCTTGACCTTTTCCTTTTTTCCCTTGTCATTGCTGACTAGTACCTCTTTATTTTTTATTAAGCTTGAGGATGATAACATATGCTTGTTGTATAATTTCACCCTTCGGGCTAATCCATCGCTATTTGATGCTTTAACGAGTCTAGAGAAGGTGAAACTCAGCCTTGTCTAGATGGACAAGTTTGTCGCTATTTTATGTTTTTAACGAGTTTAATGACAAAGAAAACTCGATTCTTTTCATGTTTAGAGAGTTTGAAAAGGGACGAAAAGGAAACTCCATATGTTTTGTCAAATAATCTCTCAAGTCTGATAAAGTGTAAAATAATACAAGAAAGATGTCGTTTCCAATCCTTTAATGAGCTAGAATATACAAGCGCTCGACAATCTTTTTCATTTTAGAGAGTCTGAAAAGAGTTTAAAGAGGACTCCATGGGGTTTCTTTTCGTTTTTAACAAAGCTCGAAAAAGTAACAAAATTTTGCTTTGTGGTCAAAGATGTTCAATTTATACTTAAGCACTTTGAATTATGCTTTCAGCAGTTAAACCTGCTCAAAACTCCATCAAAGAGGATTAAAAATATGTGTTCATGGATAAAATGAATAAAAACCAATGTTTACTCAATTAACGTGAAATTAATAAACATAAAAACAAGTTTTATTATTCATTTTCACCATTTCAATTTTACCCTTTGATTTTGGTGCTTTGGAGTAGTTTTTACCTCAAAGTTCACTAGCTGATTGCAGAGGATTTTCTGGATCATTTCTCATGCCATCTAGACCAGGTAGGAGCTATCCCTGTTCTCTTCCATTTTATTCCATTTATTTTCAGTTTTGAGCAAATATTTTTGGTTTTTGAGGCACCTAGGGTTTCATTTTGCACTCTTTAGAATAGCGCACCCTTTCAATATCGAAATATGTGCTGCTTTTCATACACCTAGAAGGCAGTATGCATTGCAACTAATTACCTCTAATGGACGGGTGCGATGGGCGCAAAAACCAAATTTTGACATTTGTTTTCTCCCAAGTTTTCAACTATTTTTTGCAAAAATTGGATCCTAATTTGTCTAATGGTTGCATTTCAGACATTCATTGGATCCAAATAGTCATTATACAGAGAGAACGAGAGCATGAAGAACAAGACATGATTGCCCTGAATGATCGGGGAACAGTTGATGCCCTAAGACATTGTGGGTTACTGAAGTATTTTCGATTATCTAGTATGCGGAAACAAATTGAACTTTTTTAGTACCTTATTCATTCTTGGGATCCTACTGATCAAGTTTTTCAAATTAGGGAAAAACTGATCCCCTTTACCATCAAGGATATTTACTTTCTGACAGGGTTGTCGAGGTGGGGTGCCCCCATCTCATTATCAAGATTTACCAGAGGAGGTGAATCAGTGAGAGATTATATACGATAGTTCTGCTGGGAAGGAGCTCAACCTAGCAAAGATAGAAAGATAAATATCATGGATGTTGATGATTTACCATTGATAACAATCCTTTTTACCCTCGCGAAACTGGCTGGTAGCACAACTTTACATTTGGAAAAAAGGTCATATATGCAGTATGCTTTGGAGTGTTTGGAGCCAAAGGTATTCAAATGGTGTGAGGAAGTTCTTTCATCTACGAAAGAACTACTGACCAAGGTAAAGAATGGGAAGACAAAAATTTTTGGTTATGCATCTATCTTGGTTTCTTTTGCCTTGGAGAGAATCCCACTCATGCAACCACAACACATCTCACTGGGAGTACCTGGGCCTAGAGACCCACGGATGCAGAGGTGGGTAGATCTTATGGCTAGGCATGCTAGCCAGTCATTGATCTCATTTTTGTCTACTTTATTTCAGTGGTTCAAATGATAAGACATGACCTTCATAGAATATCCATATTTAGGGATGGATTTCTGTGGTGATCCAGATCTGCTATTGCCGGTTGGAGTACAATGGAGTGCTATTGGTAATTTTTTTTTACCAAAGTGTTTTTTTTTTTTTAATTTTCTACTTTTTTTTGTGGTTTTTATTATTGCCAAGACTAAACAAACATTTTCTATATGTATGTAGATGTTGGATCTGTTTGACCTGTGGGACACCAACGTGAGGGAGGTGCGCCAGTATAGAGAGCTGTTGGGAGAGTAGTTCTCTCATACTTGGATTTAGCAAAGACATTGGCTGAGCTGTAGGATCACACAGAGGGTTTAACCCTAGGTATTCCAGATGTCCAGATTGAGGATTTACCTATGCGATTGTAGCACCATACCATTATCGTGTTGAGTTGTTAGATGAGACTCCTATGCATGATAACATAGGCTGTGACCTATTATCATGAGCAGCAATAGTCTACTTGGATATTTTCTGCATACATTTTTGAGTTTGTTGGGTCAGATGACGAATTTTTGTCTTGGACACAAACTATTTGTAAAGACTTATATATAGCTATGTACAACTATCTATTTAACTTTCAGAGTTTTATTATGGTTAAGTGATGCAATCCTATTCAAATGACGATGTGAATTGAAAATGTTTACTTTACAAATGTCACAAATGTCTATTTAACACATAATTCACTAAAGGGTCAGTTAATGTGTTTAGATTTTTGGAAATGTGCTGATATTGAATAAACTCAAAATACCTTTCCAAAACATGCACTCTAAGTAACATGCGATGAATTGCTGGGTTTCCGATGGAATAGATGCCAATAAGCTCTAGTATAACAAGTTGTGAGTCGAGCCTAATGATGATTCAGTGTATGCCAAGTGAAATGGCATCATAGAGGAATTCAATCAATGCGCTATACTCAACGATATTGTTTTTTTATCATCTAATACATATCCCTCTAAAACTCACTAACTCCCCACTTGGAGCGAAAATGGCCCATGCTACAGAAGATAAATTTTGTGTACTACGACTAGCTCCATCAGCATAACCAACAAATGGTTTCGAAAAGTTAAACATTTGCAACAAATGCGAAGTGGATTAACTAACCAAAATAAAAAATCTAAAAGAAACACACACACAAATGCAATCAAAGCATATATACAGTGAGGTTTACTACACTCAACTAAGCATAGTAACGCTTAAGGTACTACCTGTTTTGGGGCTGCAATAATGAAATCCCATCATAATCCACTAATTCATAGGCACCTTTCGTCAACACATGTTTAAAAATGTAAGGACCCATCCATAGTGGTTCAAATTTTCCTGCCCCAAGTTTATCAAAATCCTGATCGTAAACCAAGACCAGGTCACCTTCTGAGAAGACACGAGGCTTAACATTTTTATCATATTATGCCTTGATGCATTTTTTATGCACCTTGTTAGCCACTGCAATATCATGAAGGGTTTCATCTAGATGGATTAACTCCAAAAAACACACTCCATCTTCAGAAGTGTCAAGTAGCAAGTCAATCGCGAGTTTGAGAGACGAGATTTCACATTGGATTAGTAAAAATGCTTCCAAACCAAACACCAACTAAAAAGGCATAAATCCAGTCACATTACTCATCGAGGTTCGATATGCCTAGAAAGCCGAGTACAAGATTAAATTCCAATTCCTTTTATGGACTCCAATCATTCTTTGCAACATGCACTTAAGGACTTTTTTGATAGCCTCAACTTGTTCGTTAGCTTGTGGGTAGTATGGAGTATAAATATCATGTGACAGTCCTAATTTGGTAGTTAATTCGAGCATCATGTGATTACGAAAATGTGACCCATGATCTATAACTATAGCATGTGGTACAACAAACCCGGCAACCACATGGTTAAAAAAAAGCAAAGCACCTGTTTTGCAACTGTTGTTCAATGTTGGCATCGTCTCTGCCCATTTGGTAAAATAGTCAACGATGACTATAATATACCCATGCCCCCTGGCTGAGGTGGGGTTACATGTCATAAAGTCAATGCCCCATTTTTCGAATGGGCTAACAATAATGTCTGGATGCAATGGTGTAGGTGGTAATTTGGTTTTACAGTCAAATACCTAGCAAGCATGGTAACTTCTGTCAGCAAGAATGCAATCTTTGAATATGGTTGGCCACAAGTAGTCATCACGTAGAATTTTCTGTGCAATTTCATAACCAAATAAATAGCCCCCATAAGCACCTGAATGACACTCATTCAAAGCTTCTTCGGCCTCCTCATGAGTAATGCACCTACGTAAGATCATATCGACACCATGACGATAAAGTGTATCACTAATGATTAGATAATCTTTGGCTTGGTATCAAGTACGTCGATATTTAGGGCAAGAGGTATTAGGCTGAAAAGCTTGGGTTTAGAGATAGACCAGTATATCTCCATACCATGGATCACTTGACGAGATAAGAAACAGAGATTCATCCAAGGTTGATGTTTCTGATGTTAAATCATTGGAGGATCGGGGAAGATCACAAAGTAACTCGACAAAGACAGTAGATTTCTTTGATTTAGACTTGATAAATTCCAAATCAAACTCCTGTAGGATAACTATCCATTTAGAATATTTCCCCCATAACAATTGACGTGACAAAATGTATGTCACAGGGTTGCAATCTGATATAATGGTAGTTTTATGGAGGAGGATGTAATGATGAAATCTCTGCACAACTTGAACGGATACCAAGGCTAACTTTTTGACATAGGAATACTTAATTTCTATATTGTTGATATTATGACTCAAATAGTAAATAGGATGTTCAGTTCGACTTTTTTCTTGAACTAAAGACATACCAATGGTTGTATCTGCAGTGGCGAGATACGGGCAAAAGTATTTTTGATAGTTTGGGGCATACATTAATGATGCTTTAGTTAGGGAATCTTTGGGAGCATCAAAAGAAGATTGCACAACTTGGTCCCAATGTAAGGGTACCCCTTTCTTCAATAAACATGTATAACCTTTAGCTAATTTAGCATAGTTTAGAATGAACCTCCTCAAAAAGTTCCTTGAAGTCTCTATATCTGTAACAAGTTTGAAGGTAGAGGCAAGTCAAGGATTGACTGAACCATAATGGGATCTAGTCAAATTCCATCTTTTCAAACTACAAATCCAAGTAATCAACCAGAGCCAACACAAAACACACATTTATGTGGATTCAGTCCTATCTTGTAGTGTTGACATCATAAGAATATTACTCTCAAATGTTGCGGGTGATCAGTCTGTTTTCCCGAATGAGAAGGAAAATCATCAAGATAAGGTTGAACAATGTGCTTGATGTCATGGAAATCATAGTTCATCACCCTCTGAAATGTAGCCCCTACATTCTTCAAACCAAAAGGTAGCTTTCGATAAGTGAATGTGCCCCGTGAACATATAAAGCAGTTTTTGATTAGTCCTGTGGGCGGCTATTGATTTGATTGTAGCCAAAAAATCCATCGATGAATGAAAAGATTTCACATCTAGCAAATTCATCAATAATCTGGTTGATAAAAGGTGTAGGATAATTGTCCTTTGGACATGCTTGGTTTGCACACTCGAATTGTCCCTTGTTTTTTCATCACTGGAACAATATTAGATACTCAATCAATAAGAGGTATAGGGAAAATGAAGCCAGCACGCAAAAGGTTTTTCGACCTCTACTTTAATGGCAGTGACATTCTTAGGATAAACAGGTCGAAGCCGTTCTCATATTGGTTTGACATCAGGGTACATTTTAATCTTATGTTCAACAATACTTGAGTCGATGCCCGACATCTCCTCATAAGACCATGAAAATATATCTCGAAATTCGTGAAAAATTTCACGGTAATTATCAAGTTCCAATGAAGAACAAGATTTGCCAACATGAATGTTTTCTACAATGTTAGGCTTGGTTGAAATGTTTATAGAAATTGTTTCTTCTATGTCGGACAAATTACGCTCAAAATCTACAGTATCTACAGAATTTGACAAGAAATAAATGATCGATGGCTTATTTAGTTCATCTGAATAATATTCATTATCATCTCGAACATGGAACGATGATGATAATCCTCCCACAGCATCTCTCCTATCATCACTGATTTGACAATTTCTTTATCCATAGAATGTATATGTGAAAAAGGATTTGAAGAGTTACCATATTCTAACGACCTATCTACCCATATGATTGTTGAGTGCATATTATGGTTTGCCGCACAAGCATGAAAAATTGATTGCTATGATGATTCAATGGAGTTGAACAACAACCCCTCACTATTACCATCAATTTCAAAGTGGTTAGAAATCTTCGTAAAATCAAATGATGTGGAAGAAATCATGTTGCAAGTCTCCACTCTTGCCACTTCCACCAAACCAGATGGTGATGGGAGGCTAAAAGTGCCCATCAGGGAACGATCTTTAAGGAGACCTACTCCAACACTTTGAAGTGACAGTGGGTTTTTGTGTATCAATGGAATGCTTCCTGTAGCCTATGAACTATTGGCAAAGCTAATCTATGATTGTGATTCCACCCTTGAAAGGGAATGCAGTTGTATGAAAGTACATGGAAACAACAATAGACATCGCATATACCTAAGGCCTTCCTAGTAAAATGTTGTAATCGAGGAGTCTGTCAACTACCTCAACATCAATAGTAACTGCTTTTCCCCCTAGTTTGATTTGCAGGTTACTCAAAATCCCATATGGAGTATATGTTTTTCCATCAAAGGCTTTTAATGTAGTTGGTGATCATGACAATGGCAGTGAACCAAGTGTTTTCCAGCAGCTCATAGACATAATGCAAGTAGATGCCCCCTCATCAATAATGGTTCAATGAACATTCTTATTGAGAGCTTTTACTTGGATTAGGAAAGCTAATTGCGTCGGTAACTATGGTGAATATCCTGCATGGTTAAAAACCATAAGATTCGAATCCGTAGGATCTATTCCACCTATTGCTGACAATAAAGATTGTTTCTGGGAGGGAAAATTTTGCAACACCTTAAAGGTCAACATAGCAGAAGGTGATCGAGCCAAATCTTCCACTATATTATAGTTTTGAGTTGCTTTACCACGCGTATTGAATGTTGGTTTGTGCACAACTCCATTTGGTGGCTTTATTGTCAATTTAGGTACAACTGGTGAAACAACTTCTGATGAAGTAGAGGTCGAAGTACTAGGTTGATTAGTGGCCTCGTTATTAAATGATGATATATTTCCATAATATTTGTTTCTTATTAACACCAAAACATCGTTTTGTGGATTTGTGATGGATAACATGAGTACTTAGGATGTGGAAGCATTGTCAATTGCAACCAAATGTGTCTTCGGGGTAGGAAATGAATCTGTCAACACTGCTGATGTGGTTGAAGTGTTGAAAAGTTAAGAGACCTCAGAGCGATGTGGACAATCTCTTATATAATTCTTGTCATTACATATCACACATCGATAACGAGGTTCCTAGTTGCAGTAGGGGAATCAAATGATTTCTTTGGAGTGAAATTTTCTTGTTTCTTTTTCTTATTCTTCCCCTTTTTCTTACCTCTTGGTTGCTTTGGATTTTTTCCTTTGTCAGATGACACGATGTTAGGCCCCTATACTACTAGTGTAACCCCTTATTGCTATTAGTACAACCCACTTATTATATTGATGTACCCATGTAGTGCCCATATTGTTATTATTGTGTCCTTACATTATTATTGTTATGTCGGCTCTGATTATGTTATGACCCCTTAGACTTCTATATATAGAAAGGAGGTCTTTTTATTTGTATTATCGAAAAATTGTTCATTTATGTAATGTAAAGGAGGTTTTCCCCTCGAAGAGGCTGAATTCTAAGGCATTGATCTATCTTTTCTATCTTTTCTTGAGTTGGTTTCATAACATTTGGTATCAGAGCTTTGGATTCTAGGGTTTCACTGCTCCAAATAGGTCATCATGGCATTTTCGCTGTAACTTTTTTCTGCGATGTTTTAGAAGCTAAACAAAAAACCATTTGAAAAGACATCATGCTGGACCTCAAGAAAAAATTTCTGAGATTTTCGCACTATGTTTTCAGAGATATGATCTGAGGAAGTTGGTCTTTTTGCAAACTCCTAAATTACATTCCAAACAGGTGACCTGGGAAAATCATCATAACTTTCTCTCTAAGCATCCGATTGAAATTTTGTAAGAATGTACAGAAAGAGGATGGACTGTAGTTTCTTGTATATAGTTTTTAGTGCCAAAGGTCGAAACAGTGACACGTGGCACATCATACAAGTTCGCTCTTCTGGAAAGGTCTATAATTAGGTCATCTTGGGAGATTGTGCATAACCCTTTCTTGGAGAATACAATTTGGATCAAACTGGTGGCATTGGAAAGAGGACATAGAGGGCTACTGCAGATCACAATTTCATAACTTAAAGATCCGAAAGTACAGAGCTATAGTCATTTCAACATCGAGCTCCTAAAATCAAGAAAAAGCAAGATGAGGAAGTTTGATGGCAAGGATCCGGTAAGTTGGATACTTCAAATGGAGCAATATTTTGATCTACATGGTGTACCACTATTAAAAAAAGTATGTATTGCATCTTCATATTTAGAAACAGATCAATTTTTATGGTATGAAGGGATTTTTTCTTGTAAACAGCTTGTTACGTGGTCAATTTTCATGGAAGAAATGATAGCTCATTCTGAGGATAAAAAGAGCAACACCTTCTTTAGAGCAACACCACAACAATTGGAAAGTGTAAAAGGGCTTTATGACATAGTGGAAAGAAAAATTATGGAAACCAAGAAGCATACCCCTCACAACTACAAAGATGGAAGTGTTGTTTCTTTTAGGCTTCCACAATCTACAAGGGTTGTACCACAACAATTGGAAGAAAAAAGAGAAAAAGTGATTTGTTACAATTGTGATAACAAATGCACTAAAAGTCATAAGTTTGTTGAGAAGAAATTATTTTACATAGAATATGAAGAGGAGGAAGAAAAGGATCAAGAAACATCAAAAGAAGAGGATATACACCACGAGAAAGAAGAAATGAATCCGACCATATCTTGCAATTCATTGGTCAAAATTACAACTCCTCAAACTATCAAGGTAGAAGGACATATCAAGAAGAAAAATGTTCAAGAAGTGAAAGATCACATCGAGCATGGAGAAATGAATCTGATCATATCTTGTAAAGGATTGGAAGAAATTACCACTCCTAAAACTCTAGAGATAGAAGTACATATCAAGAAGAAAAAGGTTCAAGCAGTGAAATATCACATCGAGCATCAACAACAAGTTCTCCAACTTTTAAATGATAATGCCACTTTGGTGCAAAATCAAGAGAAACAACAGGTAGATCAACATCGTAGTGAAAAATGTTTTGATGTAGGTGATTGGGTATTTTTACTACTATATCTCAAGCAATCTATTTATGATAAGGAAATGTTGGCAATACTACATGCACTTAAAAAATGGAAACCTTACAGAATGGGAAGACTCTTCAAGGATGAGGATGTGGAAGCTTTGTTTTTTGGTATTTCTATTATCCAATCAGATTGGATAAATGAAGCAAGGGATGAATGGAAGAAGGACAAAGAAGTATGGCCACTTATTCAAAAGTTGGAAAAGATCGCAATTCAAACAATATTTCCGGAAATTGAAGAGGAAGGAAAAATCATATTGGAACCTAGAGCAGTCATAGAAACAAGAACCCGCAGCTACGAAATCGATCAATTGCAAAGTATCTCATCAAGTGGAAGAACTTACCCGCTGAAGATTCCACATGAGAGGACAATAATTTTATACATAAGCATCAAGAACTACTCAAGCGTTGAGGACAACACTTTTTGAAGGAGAGGGGCATGTTAGGCCCCTATACTACTAGTGTAACCCCTTATTGTTATTAGTACAACCCACTTATTGTATTTATGTACCCGTGTAGTGCCCATATTGTTACTATTGTGCCACATAGAAGCCCACTATTATTATTATTATGCCTTACATTATTATTGTTATGTCGGCTCTGATTATGTTATGACCCCTTAGACTCCTATATATAGAAAGGAGGTCTTTTCATTAGTATCATCCAAGAATTGTTCATTTGTGTCATGTAAAGGAGGTTTCCCCCTCGAAGAGGCTGAATTCTAAGGTGTTGAACTCTCTTTTCTATCTTTTTGTGAGCTGGTTTCATAACACATGACATTAATCTATGAGGCATGAATATTTTCTGATGCATTTGTAGTTTGATTGGAAATAGCAAGAGTTTGACCAGATGGTCTTCTTGCCACCTGTGTTCTTGAAGAACCGATGAAACCATCTCCAACATGAGAGTCCCTACTCGATTGTGGAGGTGGTAGACTAGTGAAAGCTGGTCTAGGTGCATCAGGAATTTTATCATAGAGCATGTCAGATTATGTGTAAATCAAATCCAAGTATTGGGCACGAGCAATGACTTGCTCTTCTATGATAACTTTGCCTTTTGCCATATCCTCGATGATTGATGGCAACAAGAATTTTATGAACTACTCAGCTAAAATCTGATCAAGAACGTATATGTTAACCATTCGACAACGATGCAACCACTCATGAATATGATCTGATATATGGGTGGAGGTAGTCTGTTTAAAGTTGTTCAAGAGTTTCATTCCAGTCTCGTATCTGATAAGTGATTGGAAGTGGGTCAAAAATGTAATGGCTAAAGTGGTGAAGTTATTGAAGGAAACTATTAGTAATTGAATGTACCATTTCGTAACTATACCAATAATTGCTCTTTGGAAAAGACGGAGTCTGATCGAATCATCATTCAAAGTGTTGGATGAACACCATAAGCGAAAGATCATAACATGATTCGACGGGTCTTCTCTAGGATTTTCATTAAACTTCGAAATATCATATAGTAACTTATGTGGAATTACCGGTCATCAAGGTACATATGCAATTGGATCATTGGTGAGCTGGTTTAAATCTGGTAATTGTAAAGTTGCTACGAATGGAAATTGTCGATTCAAGTCAGGTTGAGCATACTTAGGATATGATGGAATTTCCTGCACAATAGGTCTTTTCGTACCAACATAGGGCATCTGCATTTGGTAACCTTGGTATGGTTGTTGGACAAAACTAGTATAAGGTGGTTGTTGATAACTAGATTGAAATTGCGGTTGTCCATAACGTGCAAAGCCTTGTTTCTAGGACCTTGGTAAGCTTGATATTGACCAAAACCAGGTTGAGCTTGTGAACCAAGTCCAAATTGACGTTGAAACTGTTGGAATTGGGGTTGTTGGAATTGTGGCAACCACGGTTGTTGAACCAACTGTTGTTGCCCAATAATGAAAGGTTGACCAAGTTGTGAATCAACTATACCAGTGTAGTCTTAGGTCAGTGCAAATAAAGGTATACTAACCTAAGGTTGTTGCTAAGCTCTAGAAACAAGTGGCCATTGTATTACAACTTGACAAACTTGAACCTCTTAACTTGAAACTTGTGGTTGCAAGGAAGAAGGATCAGTTTGTACCAATTAAGATACAAAAATTTGAGCTTATGACTGTGGCACAATAGTAACAACAGGTGTAGTAGGAATAGTTGACATAGTTTGAAATTGTTGTATTGGATACAAAAGCCTTGGTTGAGTTGGAATTGCTGGTTGCCATTGACAAACTCTAATTCCAGGTTGACTTGAATATTGTGGGAAATTACCATATTGTTGTCCTCTAGAATAAGGAGGAGACGATGAATAAGAAAATTTCTCTCCATATGGTGGCAATCCATTATTTAATGGATATATAGGTCTTTGCTGACCAAATTTCCCAGCATGATAATGATGTTCAGGATCAAATTGTTGGGTTCCCATTAGAGAAGAACTAGGTAGAATTCTGGATGAGGACATGGGTGATGACCATGGTGCAGAAGTAAAGTTTGAGTGGGTTCCAGAAAATGATTAGTAACCAACCGGGATGAACGATTCACCATACAGGTGCAAATTTGGTGTGGTAGAAAACATTGAAGAGGTTACAACAGAAGAATCTGTTGCAACTGCGTCAAATGATATAGTCTGGGATGTTAATAGTTGTTCAACCATAGTTAACTGGCCCAAAGGGTGTCCTAAAGATTTGATGGGTACTTTAAAGGAGGCAAGATTAGATGAAGCAAAGTAATCAAGAGTAGTAGGGCAAATATAAAGCCTAGTTCCAAAATGAAATGGAATTCTAGGTGTGGACTCTCCTACTAATTCCTCCTCTATGGCAATCAAAATCGGTGGAAGGACTTGACTGTCAGGTTTGTAAAAGATTTCTGGTGTTGATGAAAGTGTAGTTTCAACAATTATTGATGTCTGAGGGGTAAGAGCTTCTAAATGTCGAAATTCGAAGTCCATATGTTTAGATAAATGAACAACAGTTTCAGAGGGATGTTCTTGAACAACTTCAGGTTCAGATGTATTTTATATTTGAACTAGAATAGATTCTGGATGAACTTCTGGTTGAGCTGATTCAAGTTCAGAAGCACTTTTGAACAATTTCAAGTTGAGTATCAACTTGTTGTTGGACAACCTCGGCTACCGTTTCACTAGGATCGGTGCTAATGTCCTCAAGTAATTGTGAAACTTCTTCTTTTGGAATGGATGTACCAAAAATATTTGGAGTAACTAGAGTATCTTTAGCTACTGAAACAAATGTTTCATGTAATCTATATGAAGAGCCAGGAGTTCTTGATGTATTAGACTCAGTTAAACAAGATCGCTTTGTCCAAATTGGTGTCACTTCGGGAGGCAAAGGTGGTTGGCTCATTGTTCTCCATGAATGATAGGGTTTGGGTTGATGTTCCTTCACGATTGTTGATTAATTTTATCAATTTAAAATCAACCAAGGAATGACGATGTTATTCATGGTCAATTAATTTTTTATGACACTAAAATACAACTTCAATTTTTCATTTTTAAAGAGTCAAGAAAAAGAAAAAGATGACTCTAGTTGCCTTCGATTTTTAATGATCCTGAAAGGACAAGTGCTCTGATGATCCTTTTACTTTTAAAGAGACGAAAAGGAATGAAAGTGACTGCTCTATAGATTCTAGACAAGAGGGTTTACCAGACAAATCGCAAAATTGCAATATACACCTTGGTGATAAATGAAAGAGAAATGACCAAGGACTTTACGTACGATAGTCAATCTTCTCGAATGCTGTGTTCAGTGCGTTGCGATTAGTAAGGTGGTGGACTTGGCTTCCTAGAGATAAAGGATTTCAACCTATTGGGGCCTCCCAACATATACTCGATGGTATAAGGAGCACAAGTCCGTACTAGCACTTATCAAATCAGAGAGGAGAAATCACCCAACCGTTAGTGAAAATGACAGCGACTAGGTTTAAAGATGCCAGAACATGTCTCTAGCCTAGACCTCTAGATATTTTTCGTTAAGTTCCAACGCATTATTAGATAAATTGATGTTCATTTTAAGGTGGTCTTGCTTAGAAATTTTCCATTGAAGTTCACCGCGTGATTTATTATGAAATTCCTAAGAATGCAACAAGAATGAGAAGCACTCTTTCCATTTAATTTTAACAATGAGAATCCTAGCTATGAGGTATAGAGCATACAAGTACTTTTTCAACAAGCAGTAAAGAGCACAAACTAATGCAATTCCCTAAACCATTCCTTTTAAACACATAGACTCAAACTCTAAAATGCAAATTACATGTATTTCTTTTCAGTTTCTCTTAATGTGAATGATACAGTAAGAAAAACTAATGCACAAACGATTCAAAACTCTTTTGATAAAAAGATGACGATTTGTGACAATTTCTTTTAAAAGGGAAAGGAAGACACTTTCAATTTTAAAGAAACGAAGATTTCTGTCACTTTAAATGAAAATACAAATCAAATGCACAAATAAATCAATCGATTATATATGAAGGAAGACTTTACGACACTTCATTTTTTGAAGAAAATTACGATTTTATGTCACTTTTTTATCAATAAAACAATCGATCAAAACTACCTTTCGACAGTGGATTGAAAATGATAAAACAAATACATAAAAAAATTAAAAAAAAAAAAAAAAAAAAAAAAAATGTAGTCTAAAGAGGGAAAAATTAAGGAGATGAAAAATTGTTTTCAGAGACAAAAGATCATTGACATTCAGCAACTAATTGAAACAAGAGAAAATTGGCAAAAACTTTGAGTTCATAGATGGGAAACTAACCCTCAAAGGATTAGCGTAGGCTGTAGTTAGAGATAATGTGTTGAATCGCTCTGTACCTATGTGGGAATTGCACTGCAGCGCAGGTAGCAATTAGAGATAGTGCGCTGATGACAATGAACAATTCTGAAGGCAATTTTAACACAGTTTTGACTTAATTTTCAATGAAAGAGGATTGAAATTCAATGAACGATCACAAGTACAATATGTAGAAATGTCTTAAGACGCTGATAAGCTACTAAGATGGATAATTTGAATCCCCAGTGGAGTCACCAATTTTTTTTTGGAATATTTTATGTTTTTGGACAAATGCCTAACCCTCTAGATCTAGTAGCAGGTCTAGAAACAATAGAAAAAGTAATTTTAACCTTTTCTATAATGAACAGATAAAAGAAGAGAGAAGAGAAACCTACTTGTAGCTTTCGCTAGCTCTTTGTCTCCCTTGACCAATTTTGCTGCTCCTTTCCATACTTAAGCTGCTTGGAAAGTATCTGCATAACCACATAAACAAAAACCCATCAAGGAAAATGATAATGATCTATTGCTTATAAATAACATGGAATTAAAAACATGATATACATACGAAAGCATTAACATATAACACAAGCATAAGGAAAAAGTATTGAAAACTTTATTAATAAGATGAAAGATTGCAATTGATATGAGCTCGATCTAGTGTCATCCTTCCAATTCAATCCTTCTTCACCTCATGAAAAGTAAGACACTCCAAAACTATCACAACACTTGCACTCAATTCTAATCTCATATCACCAAAATCTCCTTATAACTCAATATTTTCAGCCCCTGATCTCTTAGATGAGTGATCTTTTTATAGGTGAGTGAGGGAGGTTATGCCATCAATGGTGATAATGAATGTCTTTCTAAATTTAAAAATCAGTTCCATGGATGAAGGGATAGGGTATTGATGTTTCCTAATTCCCTTCCTCATCCAAATGTGAACTCAAAGGTGGAGGTGGAATTTAGAAACTTCTAGAGGCTTCCAATGGATAAGAAATCTTCAAACCTTCATGCAAAATTTGCTCAAATTCACCCAACGCAGGCCAAAGAAGGACCAAGTGCACTGCATAGCACCTTGTCAGTGAATGCTTTGCATTGCAGTGCACCCTAATGAAGGAATTCCTACGTTGATCTTCTTAGAGGAAGTTTTTGGATGTTTTCAATGATGGAACTTCTTAGGAAATAAGATATTCTAATGACTAACTTCTTTAGGGCATGTAACAACTTGTACCAAGGTTTGATGGGTCCTAATAGTATCGATCCGTAAGTTGGGGTTGATGTGCCCAAATGGCTCTGTAACAAGTGGTCTTCTCTAAGAAAAGAAAACATAACCAGCATAAGTTCTACTTTGAAGGCAACATTCTGGAAGAAGTTGCGGATTACAAATACCTCGGAATTGATTTGAACAAAAATATAAGCTAGAATGGTTGTAGAAAGAAAAGAACTTTAGGAGGTTGGAAAAAATTTTATGCCTTTCAAAATAGGTGTAGAGAGGCAGAGTTATGGGACTGGAAGACCACTCAAACCCTTTTTGGCCTTCTAGTGATTTTGGTGATTCTCTATGGTTGTGAACTGTGGGCTAGAAGTACCTCCGACATGTACTGGGGACATATTGAGAAAATTTCAAAGTGTTTGATTAGAAACAAATTTAAGATTAAAAGTGCAGCTCCTTATGATATCTTGTTAAGTGAAATAGGGACTGCTCTTATTGAAGAAATTGTTATGGTGCGAGTCATAAGGTATTTAAAAAAAATTGAGCAAATGGAAGAGGGTAGATGGCATAAGGTTGTCTTTAATGAGAGATTGTGCAAGAGCAAGAAACTTGGATGCAACAAAATAACAAATGGTTTATTAAATGGGGTATTTGCTTGAATGCCTGTGCCAGGAATAGCAAAGAGATAAAATCTTTTGTTATGAAAATGTTCCACAAACGTACTTGGGATAAGGACCTAGGGAGAGAAAAATTGCTATATTGAAGTATTTAATCCCACTCATAATCATCAACCAAGAGCATATGATATAGATCTAACCCAGAAATATTATAGATCTGATATAAGAAAATAAGATAATGCAAATAAACCCAGAAATAATATGAAATGATTCTTTATTGATCAAACCCTTAAGGTAGGGCAACACCATACATTCACTCCTTAAGGAAGGAGAACACTCCACAAGCCATATGCTTGTACATACAATAATCCTTGACACAATTCCTTGACATCCTCCATGTGGAGTCTCTAGCCTCTATATAGGCCTAATACATGCAATACCATGGATTATTACCATGGTTCCCTCATACAATCCACTAATACCATGGGCCCATTACATTATTACTAACTACTTGTGGTCCCTTACATGATATGGGTTAACCACCTTATTTATTACTATGGCGCATCCCATTATTACATTATTACCTTGGGTACCTCCCTTTGTACCCGATATTACCCCCCTTAGGTATATAACATTCCACCCCCCTTAGCATATTTCGTCCGCGAAACATGGGAAGAACATAGATAATAAGATCTACTCAAAAGAGTAGTCCACTGATACCATGCACGCACATCTAGCCATCCAAGAGAAAGGTGAACCCTTGATCTCGTTGGTGCCTCGCTCTCTTGAGATGGAAGTTGACCGTGGCAGCTCTTCTGTGTTGATGTGTAGTAGGTGGATCGTCGCTCCTCGCTATCTGTCATACGGGGGTTGTTGTCCTTGTGGCTAATTGGTTGCCATCTTGTTGGTTGTTTTCTTGCAAGGTGATGTGGGTGATGATATGTTGAGGTTTTAACCCACGGTGTCTTTTTCTTTAATTCACCCTACTGTGGTGCCTGTTGTGGTGTCTTCTTTTCCAATATGACTTCAACCACTGAACCCTCATCAGATGTGTCAGCACCTGTTACCTTTTCGGCTTTAACCTCTATTTGTGTTTGATTGTCAACCATCAACTACTCATCATCCGATATGTCAGTCCCTGGAACCTCTTCTGCGTCAACCTCCATGGACTCTACCTGTTTATTGATGGAAATATCTTGTAATGTAATTTTCTTCTTTTTATACTAGAGGTTCCGGAATTTCTTCTGCACATTAATATTTATAGTACCCATTGATTCCATCCACAGGTATCCCAAAACAACATCCATATTATCTGTCTCTGAAGTATAAAAATCACCATGCAACACATACTTATCCATAGAAATCTTCAAATCCTTATACACTTGGACATCCTCATCATTCACCTGTGTATTTTCAATGTGTTTTGCGGGAACTTGCAATTTTTTTGCCAAATTAACATTCATGAAATTATGCTTGCCACTAGGATTTATAGAAACAATGATCTTCTCTTTCTAAATCAATCCATGAACCTGTAATAAGGAAGTACCAGTAGAAAATAACCCTTGAACTTCCTTGGTTTCCTTCTTTCCTGTAAAATTAAAATCTTTGCTAGGTTGTGTGTCTATCTATGTGAATTTATCCACAAGATTAGTTTTACGTTCAAAGTGGTCCATAAGAGCTTTTTTGAAGGCGTCCCAAGTTAAGAACCTTCCATAGCCACATTGATGCCCTTGCCACCATTGCCTTCTTTCATTGTCTAAATTGATTTTTCCCATACTCAACTGAGTCTCATTACCCATCATGTAATACAATCAAAAAAATTTCTCCATTTGTGCTATCCATTTGGCTGGATGACAGCCATCAAATTTATACAAGTCACTCAATTTCAGAACTAGGCCCACCATCACAAAAAAAACAAAAATGGGCGAAAATTTGAAATTGTCACAGTTTAGTCAATATTGCTTAGAATCCTTATTATGACCTGTTTTTAGAAATGGAACAATCATTCTACATCTGCCCATGTGATAGAAATCCTGATCCAGGCACTAGAATTTCCGATCTGCGCTGCAACTCTCCCGTCGTCACCCAAAAATTCTGAAAAAATAAGTGATTTTAAATCAACGATATCTCCCTCATCTGGACTCTGATTCAACTGATTGTTTTTTTGGAATTGGGTATTTTTTCACAAAAAATCCAGATCTACAATTAGAGTTTTCATATCTTGCACAAGGACGTCTAGATCTGCGCCACAAACTCGCTGCCATGAAAAATTATCTAAAACCCCACTGATTTTTAAATCAGCGATTTCTCCTTCATCCGGACTCCGATTCAGCCTTTTTTTTTTTGAAATCGGGTATTTTTTCACATAGAATCCAGATGTACAATCAGATTTTTTATATCTTGCACGAAAACGTGCAGATCTGATCTGAAAACTCGACGCCCCCAAAATCCTGCAAAACGTAAAAAAAAATTCTCCACTTTTTTTGCCCAAGAAAGTGCTCTGATACCATTTGTTATAGATCTAACTCAGAAATATTATAGATCTGATATGAAAATATAAGGTAATGCAACTAAACCCAGAAATAATATGAAATGATTCTTTATTATTCAAACGCTTAAGGTAGGGCAACACCATACATTCACTCCTTAAGGAAGGAGAACACTCCACAAGCCATATGCTTGTACATACAATAATCCTTGACACAAATCCTTGACATCCTCCATGTGTAGTCTTTAGCCTCTATATAGGCCTCATACATGCAATACCATGGATCATTACCATGGTTCCCTCATACCATCCACTAATACCATGGGCCCATTACATTATTACTAACTACTTGTGGTCCCTTACATGATATGGGTTAACCACCTTATATATTACTATGGCACATCCCATTATTACATTATTACCTTGGGTACCTCCCTTTGTACCCCATATTACCCCCTAGGTATATAACAACATACGTAGATGCCAATATCTCTTGGAGAACCAAAAATTTTATTGCTCAGTTAAGGACTAATTCTCATTTAATCCATTGTGAAATAGGGCACTGGAAAAGGCCAAAGGAAGTGTGGGAGGAAAGGGTATGCATTTTTTATTCTTCTAGAAAAGTGGAAACAAAAGAACATTTCATTTTAGAATGTGAGGACTTCAAAGACAACAGGGAAAGTTATGTAGATATGTTGGCAGCTAGCTCTTGGGATAATCTATTTAGCGAGGGGTTTGTCGAGAAGCTGAAAGCATTTATTGTGAAGCTTCACAGAAAAAGGGTCAAATGCATCAAGCAGATGAAGAGGCAATCTATCCCATAGGCTATCTTTAGCCTCGTGGATGTTAAAATAATTCCTTTCTTTCTTTAAGTAACTTTTACTGTGACAAACCAAAAGTTTATCGATTCTTTAATAGATAGGTCAAACAGAAGTGGGCATGATGTGTTATTTCAATATTTTTTGGATTCTTTAATGCACACGTCAAACAGAAGTGGGGAATTACAAAATTTATGAGCGTCGAAAAGTTGGATTTGATTTCAAAAACAAGTGACAACGAAAAAGTTTTTCTTTCCATTATTTTATCATATCAAGTAGACTTTTCGCCAAATAAAATCTATTTAAAATTCTTTCAGGCAATGTTGCTTACATGGCATTGCTTTTTTATGTTTTTCCCTTAGAAACTCTTATAATACCACACACATAATCCTACAAAGAAAACCCTTAAACTTACTAGCCACAAACAAAATCCATCTACTTCTCATCTATGGGGCTATCTAATTGTAATCATTCTAGATGACTCAATTATTCGTTTAAATGAATTGAGATTTTTAGTATGTGTCATAATTTAGTTACATGAAATAAAGTATATATTATATATATATAATTGTAATTTTTTATATTTATAACTATAAGAATTGGTAATGAGGTTGATTTTTATTTAATATGATATAGTGTAGATTTTAGCTACTACTATTATAACTTTTAGATGTAATTTAGAGAATTTGAAGCTTAAATCTTATACATTACATAAAACTTCATAATATAATTGAACCTCCGTCAAAAACATAAATAATTGTATTTATGATATGAATTTTGAATTCTATATTAAAATCAACATTCATTTTAACATTGAAGTGAACATTAATTTTAAATTAATAAGGAATAAAGGATATTTGTTTATTTATATTTTTCTTTAAAATATTATTGCATTATTTTAGTTACCTAGAAAGTAATAGGGGCGAAAATGTGAAATTGTTTAACTATATATATAATCTATTTTCTTGGCATTGAGAACTATAATATTAAAAGAGGAAACGTATGTTTCTGCTTAGACATCAAAAGTATATACATAAATCCTTTGAAAATATAGCCGCCATCACCGAAATAAGAGGAAGAGACCAAATGACCTTGATACTAAAATGCGTGTACTAAACAAATTATAAAATGTTAAAAAGCTCAAATTATGTCCACCATCACCGAACCGAAATAAGAGGAAGAAGAAAAATGACAATAGCACTAGAATACATGTGGACTACAGATTACAAAACATTTAAGAGAGCAACTCATAAATTATATGAATTGTATTAACGCTAACGCCTTCAGTATAAACTCTTTAGCGTATTCATTTATTATTATTCGAGGTATAAAATCTTCATAAAAATAATTTTATATTAATGACCTTCACACTTTATAAACTTGCATGTCTTAATGTTAGTATTATAAACCCTCACAGGTGTTACTTGATACTAATTTAACCGGTAACGTTTCACACAATAAAAATTTACATTAACTGAAAAGCACCAAATCGATGAACAAGACCAATTAAGAAGCCAATTTATATAAAACTAAAAACAGAACGATAACAACGGAGTGACGATAACTTGTGCAATTTAAACTATTCAAATTATACAAATATTTATCATAGTTTCCTAAAACAGATCTTGCACTGTAATCTGATATTAGCATAGAGCAAGAGGGATCACAAGATCTGTCTATGCAATATATGTATATGTCTTAGCTAGTAGTGTCCGAGCCGCCTCTCCTGCACATGCGTACTCTCCATGTTATTCTATATAATATAAACGTTGCGTCTCTGCCTCCATCCTACAATACAATGAGAAAACAGATATGATTTAACTTGGATTTCCACTAAATTATAAATGCAAATATTGTTAGCTGAATATTGCATACGACATGAATCTTACTGTATGCAAGAGAGCTCTATGCAAGAGAGAGACATAAGTGTTTCGTATGTAAAAGTAGAGGAGCCAAGAGAACTTACGCTAATTAGTGGTGTTTGGGAGGAGGCACAGCATAGCTACCACCGTGGCGATCATGAGGGGGTGGAGATTTGTGGAGATTAGGAGCGTGTGAAGGATGGACAGGCCTTGCATCATGAATAGGCTTGTTCGTGTGGTGGTTGAAGGGAGTAGGTATCTGCATCTTGTGATGCCTGGGAATTTTGGGATGGAGAGGAGAAGGTGGTTTGTGCTCATCCATAGGAGTGGGAGGTGGCTGATGTTTGTTTGGAGTGGGCTTTGGGTTCTGATCATGAGGAACAGACGGTGGCATCATGTGGACACGGCCATTTAGTGGTACAACTCGGGGTGGAGGTCTAATGGGATAATGGGGTTTCCCTGGAGGAGAAGGGTGGGGTTTGGAAATCAGTGGCGGAGGGTGGGGGAAATCGATAGGGTGTGGAGGAAAAGTAGGTGGCTTCATGTGATCTTGGGGAGGTTTGTGAACAGGGAAAGGAGAATGATTCTCGTGTGGCTGTGGGGGTACAGAGGGATCAGGCCTTGGCAAAGGCTTATCATTGGGCTGGAAAGGTGGCCTGCCAGATGGAGAATGTGGATCAGAGTAAGCATATGAGCAAATTATAGAGAAAACGATGAGGAGCAGGAAAGGAGGACGATGGTGAAGAGTTCCTGCCATCTCAACGAAATCCAATGGAAATGCAAGCGATTTGAATGGAGAGGAATGGTATGCGAAGGGAGAGTGGAGTTTAGGGTTTATATAGACCAGACAACCGCCTATTAGGGTAGGAGGTGGTGCAGATGATGAAATGATAATGGGTGTTTGAAAATATGTCCAGTGGTCCGGTAATCGTGTGTAATGTGGGCCATCAGTGTCTAGAAAGGACCACCTTCAGTGTAGCTTCTGCAACACGTTGTAGGCGCCAGTTTTTTCTGTTTTGTGTTCACAACTGGAAGGATAAGTTTGATACTTTTCATTTGGCATATATGATTATATATAAACTTTATATTGATCAAATTTCTGCAGGTTCGAGGATGAACAGATTGCGCTTATTAATTTATCCCGATTGTTCCATGATGCGCAATTCATGATGAGGGTTTTCTCTTTATTAACTATATTTTATGCTGGGAATCCTTCCGTCACAATACGTCAGGAGCTAAAGATAACGCGGAAGGAGTATATTTTTCCTCCACAGTGCGGTATACAGGTCAGCCTTTACCGCTACCGACGTCTGTCGACAAAATATTTGCGCTTTTTCAATGCATAAGTCAAAAGAGAAATGGATACGATGCGTTCGGCTGAATAAAGGAATATTACAAAATTTATGAGCGCGCCGAAAAATGTATTCGATAAGGACCTACAACAAAACCATTTTCTTCCCGTTATTCTATCGTATCACGTAGACTTTTCAAGAACCAAAGTCTAATTAAAACTTCTATCATCGACTCTTTTGCTCTTTTTGAAGAAACCGTTTACATGGTGTTATCGAGCTTATTTATATTTTCCCCTTGTTGCAGCGAGTTCTCATACAAAAGATACATCTAGAACTTTTAAAATAGAAAAAACTTGCTTGAAGTTGTAAAGATCCAACATGGAGAGTTCCAAGTAGCATAACTCTAGTTTGCATTTCAATTACAAGAATCAAGTCAAGAGTTAGATGAGAAATCCAAAACAAAGAGTCCTGATTAGTGCTTAATATTTTGAGTTTTAGGAATAAAAAGCTTTAAAATTATAAGTTTTAACAAGTTTAGAATTAAAAAAAAATATAAATTAATTACTTGAACATCTTTTAATTTCTCGTCTTAATCTAACCTCCCTCCTTTACGCTATATATAAGTTAGTTAATTGCTGTATGTGGTTGTACTTTTTGGATAAGGTGCATCGGATAGTATTGAATATTTTTTTAATATAAAAAGGTCCTATCTTATAAGACTCACTAAATATCCATTGGTAATGGGAGTGTGCGTAATTAGAATTTTTGGTATGGAAAAATTTATTTAAACATATGGTAGACTATGGTATGTTTGTTTTGTTAATTGTGTATTTGGAGATACGTTCAATGGAAGATCACCCCACTTAAGAAAGTACGTCAACATTTCATTTTTCTTCACATGTTTAATAACAATATCTTTATAGATTTTATTTTTTTTGTTGGTTCATTCTAGTTAATTTATAATTATATTCTTTGTATCTTTATTTTCATTTCTATTTTTAAGGCTTAAGGAATTCTATATGTGGTATTGGAACTCTTTCTTTAGCAACCACACCTCTAAATTTTAGGAAAATGTTTTTTAGGCTAGTCAAGTGTTTCAACTTCTCTGAATAAAATAACATTTTATTCCCTAGTGGATAAAACTATGTTTGGGAAGAATACACACATTTTGGGAACCCTTGTAACCCCTATTGGGACCCCTTTAAGTAGTATCACTTTAGAAAGCACTAACATATGGAGATTCATAAGTATATCTAAAACCAACTATTTATGAACTCAATGATCTTCTTGTAGTTATAGTACATTGAGAACAACATTCGGAATATTTCTCTCTAGTACCTAAGTAGTTAGCTCATATGACTAAGGACATGGTTAATCCTATTTAATGCCAAAATATTTTGGGTTGAGTACGACTAATGGAACTCACATGTATATCAAAGAGATCTCTCAATTTTTCACGCTCCTTTGTCCTAGAACCCTACAAACCCTTTGTTATATAGTGAGCCAATGAAATTCCTATGTATTTACATCCAAAAGAAATTTGAATACTCTATTACCACAATGATAATCAACCATGAGAAATAATTATAAAGGATTAGTACAAAAAAATGAAAACCTTCTATGTCCCATCAACATTATTGTAGGAGACCTATCTAAAAAGATTACTTCAATCATGTTAATTATGGTGATATATCTTCTAAATAGCTCTTCTTGTGTGGGCCCATTAATATAGTGATTTGGGGTTCACCTCTTAAATAATGCTCATTGGGTGTGCCTAATAATAAAATAATCTGGGGTACACTTAAGAAAAGTCATCTCACGCCATTGGTTGTAGTGAGATACGTGGAGAACGATCCTTCCAAATAATATATAGTGGTCCCATGATCAAAACTCATAACATGGAAACCCCAATGACCCTATAATATTTCCCATTACCTTAGGGCTAGCAAAGAGATAGCATGCTGAGTGCCTACAACTAAAAGACAAGATGGTTGATATTGAGCCTACACTCAAATAGATAAAGGAAAGAATGAACCCATAAGAAAGCATCTTGAAAGCATTAGTTGGTTGATTATTGTAGGAGATCATTGGTCCAATGAAAGAGAAATTTACTACCCTTGAATTACGTGTCTATTTCATGATAATCACCACCCACACATTAAAGATCACAAGTCATGGAATTTTTTTCTAAATGCTAACATGAAATATTTTGATGGGTCATATCGCTTAATTGGGTTATCCAAATGGAACAATATTTCTCTCTTGATGGCATTGTTAATTACTTACATAAACTAAACATTAGGGTATTATATTTGGATGTTGAACATTGATAGTGATGGAAATGGTATGAGAAGGATTATGAAGGCTACATTTTTGGGATCTAGTCTTTCCAAGTAATTCATGCTAATTTGAGTGTGCCCCACCATTTGGAATGTCAAATAGATATAATTATGGAACATATTAACACCTTAGAGTAATTGCAATACAAACCTAGTGCCAATCTGATATATTGTTTAAATAATACGTCACTAGTGGTTTGAAGGATGAAATTAAATCACATGCCATGATATAGCACCCATAAACATGGTTGGAATCTTCTCACATTGCTGAATAAAATAACATAGGCATCAATGGAGAAACTGGGATACCATTATTCACTCATGCTAACACCCATGTGGAAACTACCCCTAATTTGTCTAGCTCATAGCTAGTGTACACCCACAAGTTATCTCTTCAAAAGATGGAAAAACATCAATGCCTCTATCTTTATTATAACCACGATGAGTGATGTTTCAAGCGTCACAAATATATAGAAACCAAATAATTCCAAATGGATATATCACGAGATGGCTACCTAGAGGAAATTCCTATTCAATATACTATTAGGATATTTATATACACAAATTCTATGACAATAAATTATTAATATGAGATATAGGTTTCTGGAATGCAAACATAGTATGCGCAGGATAAGAGCCTGCTCTAACAAGAAATATAAAGCAACTGACTAAGTAATATAGGATTTTATCCCTTAAGTTGACATTTATAGGGATTGTAGTCATCAAATCCAACAATCACGATATTTCACTTTTTCCATAAGGTGGGAGAGGCCATATGATAATTTTCTATTAAATTCATAAAATATTAATATAAGTGGGCATACCTATAACACACTATTGAATCAAGTACCAAATAGAGAATAGAAGTAATGAATCTAAGGAAACTATTAAACAATAAATCAATTCACTAATTAAGATAGTGTTGGATTCAAATTCACTCAATGGCTAAGGAGTTGTTGATCCACCAATCTTTCATCAAGATTGACTAGACAATGTGTGATGGATCTAGGTAAACTCCCTAGATACAATGCATTAACAATCATTGATATGATAGAAGAGGATGAGAAGAATGTACTTCTTTATCCATTCAAGTTGGTGTAATATGCAGACCCTATGGAACTATTCTATAACCTACTTCATTATTAATATCCCACTCCATGCTCTCTTATATGATCTCCAATAAACATAAGAAATAAAACAAGAAAATGTTTTCCTCTGTGAAAGGAAATTTTGTTTGCACCCAAATTTATAATAATAACCAAATCACATTCATATATGAAAAAGCATGAAATATGGAAGGGAGTTGAGAAAATCCATTTTTTTTCAATTCAATTGCATTAGAGTTATATTGTATTAAATTATCAATCTATGTTTGAAAACTTGCGAAGTGCATGAACAAATTTAGGTAATTACTCAATTTCTAATTCTATCAAATGTAAATTGACTTGAAAGTAAATTCCATTCTATGAAATCAAGTAAATTGACATGAAAGAAAATTTTAATCTAGGAAAGTAATAGAAATAAAAAATATGAAAGCGGTAGAAACCCTAATTTAGGAAAGCAGTGGAAATTTAATCTAGGAAAGCAATAGAAATCTTAGTCTAGGATATTATTAGAAATTTAATCTAGGAAAACAATTGAAATCTTAGTTTATGAAGGAATTGGAAATTTAATCTATGAAACTAGGTAAATCTAATATATGAAACCATGGAAACTTGATCTATGAAAATATGTAAACTTAATCTATTAAATCATGCAAATCTATTGTATGAAATCATTTGAAATTGGGTCTATGAAAACAATTAAAACCTATTCTATGAAAGCAATTGAAATCTACAACTATAAACAAAGAAAGGAAATAATGGATATGGTTGACTAAGGGGGCATTCCAATTCTCATCAAGCACACTAGAAGTTGAAAAGTAACACATCACAACATATTAAGTGAACTAATCTTAGAGCAAGTTCCAAAAGATTGAAGTGTAGCTACGAATATATCTCTTCAAGTATTTTTATTACAAATTCTAAATTTCTTCTCCCTCCCTCCCCTCTCAATGGATAAAGCACTCCTATCATACAAGAGTTTATTTGAGAAGAGGATAAGAAATTAAAATTTCAAATCCACTTTTCTCTCAAATAGGTACAACCAAATTGCTAAAGATAGGAGATCATTATCTCGACAAATCTTGTAAAAAATCTTTAATATATTTTATAGGAGACACTTATCAAAACTACCATGACTCTTCTACATTGAATGTGCTTGAATAATTATCTCAAATATTCATCAAACCTTCAAGAGTTTGAAGAGAAATTCGAATTTGAGGCTTAGTGGTCAAATATGATTTTGTCGGCATCTTCAAATATGCCTACAAACAACATAAAACTCATTGAACTCTTAGATATAAGTAAAAACATGTTACTTTTATAATATTTAATCATAAATTCAATGAAAATACTAAAATAAATCTCTCAGAAAATAATAAGTATAAACCCATATATAATCATCGAAAATGGTCTTAATGTAAGGTTACAGACCTATGAAATATAATAAAAAATGAAGGAAAATTAAATAAAAGAGAGTGAAATATATGACATTTTGGAGACCCAATATTTCTCCTTGGCTTAAGATATTGCAGTCCTTGTGCAATTTTCCATTGACTCTTAGGGATTGAAGTCATGTCATTTCCTCTAGCCTTTTGTTCTTTCTTTTGTAGCATTGAGGAGTGAGACATTAAGTCATTTTCCAACTTTAAAATACTCTCCAAGACTTGCAATGTCTTCTTCAATGATATTTTTTTCAAATAGCTTGCTATTGTGGAGAATCTTATTTATCTAAAACATATCTAAGTGGTAGCTTTTGTGGTTGGTTCTTGTTTGGAAACAATTTCATTTTATTACTCTTATTTATACAACAAAAATACTTGAAAATGAATTTTAAATGACGACCCACTCCTATACATATTAAGTGATCCTTTCTCATAATTTGAATATTTTCAAAACATATCAATCTTTCGAGAAAAAAAGAAACAACAATCAGTTTGGAGAAACATGTTCGTCAGAAATATATGAGGTTATGGAATATGTAATATGGCATTGAAAAATGTTAAGCAATACATCTCACCCCCACCCACACCCCCCACAATTTAAGGTGTTTTCCATATTTGGAAAAATGGGGAAAGCAATGTCACATGATAAATTTTCCAAATACATGTCTTTTAGAATTCAAGCAATTATTGATTAAACTTTTGAAAACAACATACCTTCACCTACATGAAAACTCAATAAGTCATGCGTCTCGGAGATATTGGCTATTCCTTCTGAATCATGAAATGTGAAGTGAAATAATCTGATCTACTTATTTTTCTCTTGGTTGTATAAATAGAGGATGAAATATGAAATTGGAACCTTTCTACCTTCTTATTACTCGGACTAAGCTACTAATGCTGAATTTTGAAACTGAATATCGATTTATTGGAATGTTGATACAAGTTTCTTAAATCATATAGTCTTCATTCATATCTGCCTCATGGCATAATTATTATCTATATAAATAAATTTGGCTAAAGCCAAACATGGAAAGAAATTGTTGGATTACTAGCGATTAATGAATATCCTTAATCAACACAAGACTACTCACTATTAATGTCAATGATAGTCAAGATGACCAAGTACATCTTACTAGGAAAGAATAAATAAGTTGTTATTGAGTCTCCTACAAGATCCAACAAATAGAAGACAATCATGTATTCCAATTTTTATTGGCAAGATAACGTGCTATTAAGGCATGCAATCCTCAAGGTACTAAATATATCTCTATTATCGATCCTAGATAATGCATTGAAGTCATTGGGTCAAGCTTGTTAGAAGGGAGGCCTTAATGAATCCCCCATCATATAACAGGAGTATAAAGTAATGATTTAAAGAACCATAAATGAAAGAATGGTGTTATCAAGTAGGATTTATTTGGAAAAAGAAAGAGGAAAAACATGTTACTCATGATGGTAAGTGAGATGAATAACTTTTGTCATGGGTTAAAGGTGAATGTAGGTGAGGCGGGAAAGGTGAAACTTTGAAAGGAAAAATGGTTTTGAAGTTGTGATCTAGTAATGATAGGATGATGGAAATTTAGACTTCAATATGGATGGACTATAAATCTTAGAGGGTGGAAAATCAATGAGTTGAAATAGCATGATGGATGCGATCTGACTTGAAATTGGCTCTACTTCTTCATGATTTCATTGAGACATGCCCTTCCAAAATTAATTTTTTATTCGAATTAAACTTGTCCATAGATTTGCCTTCTTTGATTGTCTTAGAAACTACCAAAACATAGCATTGATCTCCAATAAAACTTAATATTTTTAAAGGAGATAGGTGATCAGTCTCTTTTCATCTGATATATATGCAACAAAATAAAAAATTGTGCTATTAGAATAATTACAAGGAAGATAAGTAAAAATGAAATGCACTTTTACCTATCAGGAAGTGATCCATCTTAGAGTACTCATCATTGTTTCATTGATAACTTCTTCATTTTATGTCTAATTTTAGTGCGTAAAAAAATGAATTACAAAAACTTCATATTATAAACATGTTTTAATGATATGATTATTTTTCGAAGTGTAATTGTTATAAAATTCAAAATAAAACACCTTTTTTGATAGTATCAAATATTTATACAAATTTTACCATGAGGTAGATATCGTTGATAACTTTCTAATGAAGCTCGAATCACCTTGTGCAGGGGTGCCGTGTGGAAGCACTAATGAGTCCCAAATGGTGTCACAAGAAAGTGCAACATAGAAGATGTAGCAAGTGACACATGGACTATATGGTGGTGACTGGGTAGATTATATGTTGATGTAGTAGTTGACCATGTTGTTGATGAGGTCATTGACCATAATACTGATGTGGCAGTGCCATGGAAGTTCACTAGGCAATGATGTGTTGACTGATTAGGAAATTACCACACTGATGAGGTTGCGATTGAATATGTGGAAGTTGAGTGGGTGATGGCATAGTAGCTAATGAAGAAGTTTCCATGTGGACAAATCATAGACTACCACATGGGCCAATGTTTGGTTTCAACATGGAAGCCTTAGGTTGACCAAAATATATTTCAACAATACACGAAATAAGCCACAACCAAAATCAAACTTGAGAGACGTTCTCAAAAACACTGGGATTTACCACTAAACAATGTATTGAACTTGTGATATGCAGTGGAAAATAGGTTTCTTTAACTTTAAAAACTCTAAAATGTATTTTTAAATAAGGTGGTAGATGAGACTGATCCTGAGATCCTTGCCTCAAAATCCAAACCATCGAACTGCTCCATCAACATGTCATAATTTTAAAATTGCATTGCAAATTTTATTTCAATTTAAACTCGTCATCTTGTACAAAAAAAGATGGATTTTCCGACGTGCCGTTCATTATTTTATTGATTAAATTAGAGCTTGGATGGTTGCGCAATCAAATGTTTTTTTGTTGCAAGAGGCTATGTTGTTTCTTTGCAAGAGACCAAGGCCCGGGAAATATAGATGTCAAATTCGATCAATGATGTAGTAGGCATGTATTTCATGTACCAAATCATACCTGCAACTATATTTCAACCCTTCTTTAAATTAATTTCAATGTGGGTTTTTAATGCTTGGTTTTTGTTTTATTTGTTCACAACTTTCGTTTATTTTATTATGTACATTTTTTTTATTGTTTTGGGCTTTTGTTATTTGCTTAAGGTTTTTACAATTTTGTTTTGTTTATATATCTTTATTTTTTATATTAGTTTATTTATATATATAATATATATATATATATATTATATATATAATTTTTTATTTTTTTATTATTTTTTAATTAATAATAAAAAAGATATTTGAAAAGTATTAGTTTTTTTTAAATAAAAAGGAATAATTTTTTTTTAGAAATTGTGAAACAAATCTAGTTGTAAGTTAGAGTTCGAAATTAAAACATTGTTTTTTAATAGCCCGTATTTTTTAGATCTCATAGTCATTTTCCTTTTTCTTCAAATATTAAACATCTATGGATTTTATTATGAAATTTCTAATCAAAGTAGATATTACAAAGCTAATTATGAAAATTTGCCTTTCTGATCTTCTAGATCGCATACTTAAGAACTCTAACAATTGTTTATATGTTTGTAATATGAAATTTGAATAACATAATAAGAATAATTTATCTCATACCTTAATTTTTTAGCTCCTCAAACTCTACTTGTTTCCTTCCATGATATATGTCCCTTCTCATGTAGATCTTCCTGCCAATAGTTAGTCAATGAGATATTTCTTACTGCACCATCAAATGAAATTTCTAAGAAATTAAATAAAATCCTACAAAGACAAACTTCAAAACGAAATCTCAAAAACAATACGTTGATTTTATTTCCTAATTCTACCCTACTTTACTTGAAAAATGAAAGATTTTCTCAAGTGTAGGAGTACTTCTAGTGAATCCATTTATGGATAAATATCTGTAGTGTGCTCATATCCAACATTGAAAAATATATGTCAATGTCTACTAGGATATGAGAGACCAATTGTACATATGAATTCAGTGCCAATATTTTTTGGAGAACGTAGAAATGTTGTGGCATAATTACTGTTTAGAACCCATCTTCAGTGTAGTCTTTGCTTTCCAACATTTGTTTGGACATTATTCCAGTTTCTTTCTTGGTTGTGATCTCCCACCCATAAATGTAATTTGACATGAAAGGAAGTTCTATTCTATGAAAGAAGGTAAATTGACATGAAAGAAAATTTTAATCTACGAAAACAAAAGAAATATAGAATAGGAAAGTGATAGAACTCTTATTCTAAGAAATAAATTGAAATATATTCTAGGAAGGCAACATAAATCTTAGTCTAGGAAAGCAATAGAAATCTTAGTATAAGAAAGAATTGGAAATTTAATATATGAAAGTAGTTAAATCTAATTTATGAAAGCATTGAAACTTAATCGATGAAAGCATACAAACTTAATTTATGAGATCATGAAAATATAATCTATGCGAGAATTTGAAATATTGTCAATGAAAGCAATTAAAACCTAGTCTATGAAAACAATTGAAATATAAAACTATAAAAAAAGAAAGGAAAGAGCTGGACATGCTTGGTGTTAGTTTTTACAACATCGGAGATGTGTTATAGTCTTGATTTTTATCTAAGATGCTAAGGAACATGATTGATCAAAAACCTAGAAAAGGTTTCAAGGGATAAGATTGTGAACCACCTCAATTAAATTAATTGATCAATAATTAAAAATTGCCTAAGTGTAACTTAGGAAAATTTATTAATTAATGAGAATTAATTGAGAATGATTGAGAATGATAAACAGACTCACATGGATCGAGTCTAAGATGATACTAAGCATTGATGAGGATATAATCATGGCCATTGAAGCTCCAATGAGAGATTATAAGAGCAAATCAATGTGATGATGAGAGACACTAGTGGGAGAATAGATTATCAAGGCACTATGAATTTCCTAGTACACAGTGATTCAATGGGGGAAGAATTTGAGCAAGTGGAGGAGCATCAGTGTGAGGGAGAAACAAGAAGGGAATTCCAATTATTTTCTATTGTTTCTCTAGTGATAGATTGGAAAGAGAAAGGAGGTCGAATCATTTTTATAAAGGGTCACAAAATCTAGTGTGAGTTTCCAGTAACCCTAGTGTGGGTCATTGAAAGAGCTATAGATCAAAAGAAAGATCATGGATCTAGTTCCATAAGTTAGTGAAAGTAGTTTCTTGTGACAGAGGGAGGTAAGATGACTCACCAAGCACCAATTTGTAGAGAGTGTGAGTTATTCTAGGCCAGTGATGCACATCTTCAGCAGAGACTGAGTTGCCAGTGAGAAGTGCGAGAAGGCTAGAGGGAGGTTGATTTATTTTGGAGAGGGAGAAGATCCCTCCTAGATATTTTTCTAGTATATTTCCAAAGGATAGTGAGTTGGGCATCCAGTTCTAATAGTTTATCATTTGTTGAATAATAAAATAAACCCTCATCTATTGCACTTATTTTCCCTTTGGGATTTTCCAGGGACATTAGTGCAAAATAACTTGTGTTAATTCTATGCGTGAATTTGTTCACTCCAGATTATTTTTTCACACCATATTTATTTTCTTGCAAAACATTACGACGTGATCTATTTTATATTAATAATGAAAATAGTAAACTACTAGCTGGTAAGTAGAATAAGTTCTTGTAACTCCACTTCAAGGAATTTTCACATGGTTTCAGAGGATGATTGATCAGATATGAAGCTCAAAGGCAGGATGGAGTGAGATCATATAGTTTTAGTGGTAGATCAAAAGTTTTTTCTCTAGATCTGCACAGTCCAACCACGCAGTGCTGATAATAAAGGCAAAGTTTGATTTATAAATATTAATTGGTGGAAAAGTACAAATTTCCTCATATCTATAGCAACAGGTAGTGAATTTTCTAAAAAGAGGGTTTCAGTGGGTAGATCAATGAATTTTCAAAGCATATTTATTAGGTTTGGGTGTAAAAGATTTTCAACAACTATCATGGTTGTAGATTTGCGCTCAGAGGAAAGAGAGAGGCACACATAAGAGGAGATTTCTAGTTTTATCAGAGGGTTTCCAATTCCCATTTTCAGGAGGAGATCTAAAATTTTCAATTGTAATAGGTAGTACCAGACTTATTAGTCCATATAGTGAAATTCTCCTAGTAGAGGAGCAACAAGTAGTGAGAGTGTTGAAGAATTATTTCCATAGGAGAGAGACATATCTACATTTTCCAGTGAGGGGTGTGAGTAGGAGAAGGAAGGATGAATAGGAAGGAGAAGTTATCTTCTCCATATTACTTGAGCTTCTAAGAGATGACCACAATAGGACTTAGCGATCAAGACAATCATGACAGAGCCTCTAACTTTGGCATTGGGAGGCTAGGATGAATTTCCTTTTGCATGAGTATGGAATGAAAGAGTATGCGGAGAATACAATTTCCATACCGATAGATTCTCAACAATAGGAAACCTACAAGAAATAAATGGCCAAGGATAACAGGATGATCCTTAATGGAGTTAGGGATAATATAATTCTACAAGTTTCTACATTAAACGTACGAAAGAAAATGTGGGTTGTCGTAATCAAGCTGTAGGAAAATCCATGGAATAATCGGAATACGATTCTCAAGGAGAGGCTAGGCAACACTAGAATGTAGAAGGGATAAGGTGTTATGCCCCACATCACCAATATTGAGAATGTCAAAGATGAACTTACAACTGTCAAAGAAAAACTATCAAATAATGAGATAGTCAGAATGACTCTCAATGGTTTCACCAAGGAGTGGCATAATTTCATCCAATTTATTTTTGGGTAGGATGTGCTACCTAGATGGGATCAATTATCAAGTGACTTCCCTCAATAGGAGTTGAATCTTGGTATTGTGAATGGTTCTACGAGCAGCAGTAACAAATGATCAAAGCAGGAGGAGGATGAGGAAAATGTGGCCCTTATAGGTAAGATAAACATGAAGAAAGGTCCCAGTCAGGGACAAGGATCAGGAGGAAGTGAGAGAAAAAATAAATACTTCTCAAATAACAAGTGCCTCAGGTGTGGTGAGTATGTCCAATACATTACCCTGTGTCCTCGGAGGAAGAAGGATAAGAAGAAACATGAGTAGACAACAACTTCAAGAGAGATTGATGAGTTGATTGCTACATTGGAAGAATTTGTAATGATAAGAAACATATCTCAAGGTGGAGAAGGAGTAATACATGAGCATATTGATATAGGTAAATCCACTTTTTCTGTGTCTTTAAACTTCTCCAATAATGTTCTTGTAATATTTGCATAAATAATTACCACGCACACCTTCATTCGTTAACATATCCTATTATAAATTTACTGACGATTCTTGTTCTCCACCATTCTATAGGTTTTAATGCCATACATAAATTACCTACATACGAGTTCTGAAAACCAGAAAATAAACAACGACAAGAGAATAAAACATAAAATAGATATACACAAAGAGAGATTTCCCCTAGAGCCCAAAACCAGGACTACTAGATTCATTTTTCATTATGTTCCTTTGAATGTTACAATACATATATATACATTTCAAAGCATTCTTAAACCCCAATACATTAACCCTGGATTATAACATAATTGTAGGTCCCTTAACTGGATTTACAAAATAACATGGACAATAAACCATCATGTCCAAAACCATGTGTGAAATCCTTGTACAAAACCATAGGTAGGTTTTCCCACCTAATATAGTCATGTGGGGTAGTCGTTGAAAGAATATAACACAACCCAACATTCTCCCACATGTTTTTTTCTTTCCACAGGGGGCCACATGAGAGATTAGTCATTGATCCAACCCAACAATGCCCATTGTTTCTCTACACCAAGATAAATTCTCAGTACTCACAAACTTTGTCAATCCATCTATAGTATTCTTCATAGTGTCCACATTTACTAGAAACAACTTTTTTTCCTCAACGATATCCCTCAGAAAGTGATACTGAACATCAATGTGCTTTGCCTTTAAATGATAAGTAGGTTTCTTTTCCAAGGAAATTGCACTTTGACTCTCACAGTCTATCCTTATAACTCGTTCTACTAACCCCATACTTGAACACAATCTCTGAAACCAAACTACTTCCTTACTTGCATTAGTGGTTGCCATGTATTCTGCCTCTATAGTTCAAATTTCCACTACCGACTATCTCTTACTCAACGAACCAACTGCACCTCAAAATAGGTTAGACACATATCCACTTGTAGATATTCTCTGATCCAGATATATAGCCCAGTCCACATCAACAAAGCCATGGATTTCCAAAACCCTGTCTAATCCTGGTCTTCATTGGTAGCGCAAACCATAATCATTAGTGCCATTCAAATACCTAAACACCCACTTCACTCTTGTCTAATGCTCCTTTCCTTGTTTTGACATAAACATGCTCAAAACTCCCACTGCATGTGTAATTTCTACTACTGACTGCATTTTCATATGGAACACGGGACATGTCGGCTTCCTCTTCTTGTGTCTTGGGACACTATTCAACAGATAAATTTACACCTACATGAATAGGAACTGTCACCAGTGTACTATCCTACATATTAAACCTCTGTAGTATTGTCTCGACATACTTCCTTTGGTTTAACTAGAGGTTCCTCTTTGCCTGATCTCATTTAATTTCCATTCCCAAAATATAGTTTGCAGCACCAAAATCTTTCATGTCGAATTTGGAGGAAAATTGGGCCTTCAAATCCTAGATAATTTCTTTTCCATTTCCAACCAGCAACATATCATCAACATACAAGACTAGATAAATAACACGGTCACCAATTAATTTAAAATACACGGGGTGATCTTCTTTTCTTGTGTTGAAGCCAAATCCCCGTATAAATGTAACAAATTTATGATACCACATCCCTGGCGACTATTATAACTCATATATAGAATTTTTTAATTTGCATACCAATTATTTCTTACCCTTCATTGCAAATCCTTCATGTTGCTTCATGTAGATCTCTTCTTCTAGATCCCTGTGAAGAAAAGTTGTCTTCACATCCATCTATTCTACCTCAAAATCAAAAGCAACAACAACAGATAAAAGTAATCTAATAGAAGCTACCTTGACAATAGGAGAAAAATTTAAACGAAAAGCAGATGGAATATACCTTTCTAGCTGCCTTGTTTATCGAATTGATCTTCTCATAGCAAGAGTTTGTGGCTCTTCATCTTCTGATTCCTCTTCTATTGTAGAGTTTGACTCTTCCTCCTATACCTCAAACTCTATCTTCTTAGGTTCCTTTAGCAGTACTTCATCTTTAATAACATATTTCACCTCTATAAATACCACATCATGGTTGTAGACAACCTTCCCTATTTCTGGGTTCTAAAGATTATAACCTTTTAAACCATCCTTATACCCAATAAATATGCACTTTTAAATTTACTATCCAACATTGTTCTTTTCTCCTTTGGAACATGTACATATGAATCACATCCAAATACTCTTGAATGTGAAAGAGAAGGTTTCTTACCAGTTTATACCTCTTTTGAAGTCTTATCCTCCAACATTGATGAATGTGATCTGTTAACCAGGTAACATGTAGCCTCCACCGCCTCTACCCATAATTACTTTGTTAACCTGACACCATTGAGTATGCTTCTTTCCCTTTCCATCAACGTCTTGTTCATTCTTTCTACAACTCCATTTTTGTCAGGTGTATATGGAGAGGTCTTCTTCCATGCTATGCCACACTTCTTACGAAAATATTCAAATTTCTTCTTGCAAGACTCTCCACCGTTATCTGTCCTCGATACCTTTATCCTCTTCTCTATTTGGTTTTCCACTAGAGCCTTAAATTATTTAAACCTATCAAAGACTTCAGATTTCTTCCTGAGGAAATATATTCATGTATTCTTTGAGAATTCTTCTATAAATGATACATAATATGTAAACTTTCCTAGTGTTGGAACCGACACAGGTCTAAACACATCATTGTGCACAAGATGTAATATCTGTTTTGCTATCTTACCACTAGAGGGGAAACTCATACGATTTTTATTCCCATATACATAATTTCCACAGAAGTCAAAATCCAGAGAAAAATTATACATACCTTCTATCGTACCTTCACCATGAAGTATTTGAAGGCCCTTCTCTCTAATATGTCTAAGCTTTTGATGCCATAACATGGTCTTTTCTCCAGAGACCACTAGAATTTCTGCTCCACTTTTAGGAACAACAAAACTGTTGCACCCATCAATAATAGTGTTATCTTGAACCATATACAGAGTTCCAATACGAACTCCCCACATCAATATCAGTGCTCCCCAAACCATCTTGCAGATATCTTTGTCGAACACTGTTTTTACACCTACATCATCCAACCTGCTTAGAGAAATCATATTTTTGGCCAATGCAGCAATATGTAGAACACCCGGAAGTGTTCTAATCCTTCCACCTTGTAACTTCAACTTTACCTTTCCACAACCAAATATTCTAACCTTCTTTCCATCCGCTAATAACACATCACCACCATCGTATTTCTCATAGTTGCAAAACCACTCTCTATGGGGAGTGAAGTGAAAGGATGCACCTAATTCAATAAACCATCCCTCATGATCTACATGTGTACTTAAATAAGAAGCCAGGTACACATCCCCACCTTCATATGAGGTGGTTTTCGCCTCTCTAGAAGGAGCAACATCAAATCCATTTCCTTTTTGTTATCGGGAAATATAGTGTGCATTCAGAGCTGCTAGTCCCACTAAGATGGGTAGCTATATTAGAAACAAACAAACAAAATTCACTTTCGTTTTCCTTTATGAGAAGTAGATAGGAGAGGAGAAAAGAATACCAACCTCAATCTTTCGCCTGGTTCCTTGCTTGTTCCTTCTCCCCTATGACAGATCTTTGCCACTCCTTCCTTGCTCACCTTGCTAAAAAGTGTACCTATAAATTCAAAGTAGCATAATACCTTCAAAGTACTGGGATCTACAATCATAAACAATATAAGACCAGATATATATTGACCACACAAATGCATATATCATCAAACATACAAGAATGTGGAGGAAAAATCGAATAGCTTTATTGATAGAAAGAGTAGAAGAGAGAATTACAACCCATTGATTTGACCCAATGTCATCCTCCTAGCACGAAAGCCCTTCTTCACCTCATGAAAAGCTTAGATCACCCAACACTATGATGTTCGACCAAGAAACCAACAACACTTCCTTACAAGATACAAAATTCCAGTGTCCGGATCTTTGGGATGAGGGATCCATATATAAATGTTTGCAAGTGGGTGAGTCAGCTTCTGGTATTTTGATTAGTGTCCTCTCTTTGATAGTTCTTGGTTCCGCTTGGAGATTCATGATCTCTTACTCATCCCTGGGCGAATTCAGAGAGGCAAGTGTCACAGGAGAAGTTTCTGGAAGATTCCATGATCATCCACCTTGTAAACTATCTCTGCCATTTGTCTACTCTTGCCCATCACACCCTACAGAAGTGCATTTCAGTATGCATCGCACTTTTTGCATGTGACAGGTGATATGCATCGCACCCTTAGCATTAAGTTGTCTGTATGGTCTAGTTTTGACCAGTTCTGAGCAGTTTTCCATGGAGAACTTCTGGGAGATGATGTAATCAGCTGACCTTGTTCCTTTAGGGTGTGAAACAACACTTTTAGGGACTCAGAAGCCCTTGGTTTATGGACATATATGATTGGGGTTGCAGTGCCCAAATATGTCTATAACAGTTTCCCCCTAAAGCATGAGGTCATAAATCTTTTGATGTCGAGTGAAATGATTTATCATGAGGATATGAGGTTTTTCGAACTGGAAGGCAACCTGTAATAAGATATAATAATATACATTATCTTCATAATATTTTCATGATCTAGCTGAGGTGGGCATTCCCATGCTCAGCGTTATAAATTCATTTTCATGTACATAGGACAAACAATCGTCTGTGTGGCAGAATGATGACTCTGATAGAGCCATCATCCTTTGATTTGGATGATCATTTGTGCAACAATGATGTACATTTGATGTCTTTATTTTCCTAAATATATCACAGCCCAGATGGATGAAACTAGATCTGGGGTCTTCAAACTTGTTCAATCTTTCCCTGAAGTACAAGTCGATCCATGTGAGAAGATGTTTTGGAGTTGAACATGGAAAGACATCGCCTGATTACCAGCCAATGATGTAAGTTGTCAACAGGTGCGAGAGGAATCACCGATAATGATGATGACCCGTAAGGTACGACAGTACAATTCACGTGGTGTGAAAATGGGACTTGGCATCGAACACCACAAAAAATCTTTCGGTTGAAGGCCATTGATGTAAACCTATTGCCGGAAGTGAGAAACTTGCCATTGAGGCATGCAAGCTTCAAAGTATTGAAAGGGTTGTTCCTAGGTAAACTTCTTGGATGATGAGCTGTCGTCAACAAGAAGTGACCCATTGTAGGAGGGCCTTAATGAACCCACATCTACAGCATGAAATGGATAAAATGATTTTGTGGAGGTGAAAATGATCTGATGATACATGGTTTAGGGTGGTGGTCATGAAAGAATGAAGGGTGAAGGTATTGTAGCGAATGAGACACAAGTTGGGTTGGTGAATTCTCTGAGCGACTTCTCTTGAACATATCAGCGACACTGAAATGGATTGGTAGTGTTAACACCAAAAATGGATGCTACGGTGGACCAATGGTAATATGACTAGTGAATGGAATAACCCAACCCAACTCAATCATGGTGATGGAGTAAAAGTGTCATGTTCAAGAGTGACTTGCTACCAATAAAGTTTCTTCATGTTTTCTTCCTAAGTTTTCCCAGTCATTACTGACCAGTACCTCTTTATTTTTGTCAAGCTTGAGGATGATAGCATATGCTTGTTCTATAATTTACACTTTGGGCAACCCCGTCGCTATGTTTTAACGAGCCTAGCGACAGTGAAACTCGTTCTTGTCTGCATGGACAAGTTTGTCGCTATTGGTTTTAACGAGTTTAACAACAAAGACAACTCGGTCCTTTTTCTATTTTAGAGAGTCTGAAAAGGGAGGGAAAGGAAACTCCGGTAATCCTTTTTCACCATATAATCCCTTAAGTCCGAAAAAGTATAAAATAATACGAAAGGGATGAATTTTCGATAGTTTTAACGAACCGAACAAGACAAGCACTCGATCTTTTTGTGTAATAATCCCTCAGGTCCAAAAATATTAAAATCTAGAGGAGGGATAGCACTTCCAATCGTTTTAATGAGCTGGAGAGGCCAATTTCTCGGCAATCTTTTCATATTTTATGAGGCAAATGAAAAGAGCTTAAAGGAGACTCGTTTTTTGAGGAACGAGTGATATTTTCGGGTAGTAGTTGGTTCCAGGTAAGGTTTGGAAGTTTCCAATCATGGTAGTGTTACAAGGATGGCTAATAGAATCACTCATCGTAGTTGTTCCTCAAAAGGGTAAACGATCAAACGGAGGCGTATGATCAGCTAAAATAGAGGGGAGGTGATGGTAATAACATCACCAAGGCTCAAAAGCTAATGATAATGCATTCACAATGGTTATTTACTGGAGGTTGGTTCCTTTTTTAAGGAGCTTAAACTCTGGTGGAACATATGCTCATTTCTTAGGTTTAATTTTTAACGAGCCTGAACTCTGCGTAAAATTGCTCGTGCCAGTCATATAATAAGGATGTCTCATCGATAGGTTCAATTTTTAGGGAGCTTGCACCATTCAAAAATTTGCTCCAAATCCTTTCTTTATGTAAGCTAAGAACGACCAATCCTACGAGTTTAAAGGGTTGAGAATCTACAAACTAAGAAAATAAATGGTCACTTTTCACTTTCCATGCGAAAAGGCTTACATGCCCTCAGGTATAATGAAGTTGAGTTTCCAGGTTACCCTTCAATTTGCAAACAAAGCACTTGCTTTGTTAGGAAACGCATAGCTTTTAACGTACAAACTAGAGTTTCTAGGTTACCCTTCAATTTGCAAACAAAGTATGTTCTCTATCAGGAAAGGCATACCTTTTGATGGAGGTATCTTATTCCAGTCTAATCCCATTTTCCTAAACAGGCGGGTGTTTCAGACTAGTCATATTCCTACACGGAAACCCACCTTATACCTGGGGTTCTTTTGCCGAAGCAGACCATGGTGCATGCTCCCACGGTTTCAGTCACAATCACCGAATTACTCGCGCTCATCAGGTGGATGGACTAGATATCGATGAGATATTCCTTGCGTGAAAAGACTAGTTAGGAATGGCATTTGACTATTAGATATGTGTGAGCCAGGGAATGAAAGCTGGTCTATGAGTTGGACGACAATACCTTCGTGTGGAAAACACATTACACGAAAGAGTGAGGAGATAATGGCTCCCATGCCATAAATGTAGTCACGCCCAAGGAGTAGATTGTAATCTAGAGGTCCTTGGACTACCATTACGTTCAGATAAACGGTTTCCCTCTCAAAGTTATAGGAAAATTTGGAAGGATCTCTAACAGTCGACTGGTTCGTTTATTGAAGCCTGTTAGATTTCGCATCTCAGGCAGAAGCAATGGCGAACCAATTGCTTTCCAAGCAGTTGAGGAAAGGATACTCACAAAAGCCCCTTCATCTATGATAGTACCGACCATGACCATTCTGTAAGCTTGTACAATGATTCAGAATGGTACATTAAATGGTAGACGGGGTATGCCTAGTAGATTCCAGTCGAAGGAAACAACTAGTTTGCTCGGAGGTGGGACCAAATAAATGACTGGATATGACTTTGATGAACCTCCTTACTGCGGTAAATGAATGGGTAGATTTCCCCCATGTTCATTAGAGTTTGTGTTTACGAAAAGAATTTGAACGGTGTCGTTCTAATTCTCTTTGATGACTGTATCATCTGAAGACGGACCTTTTGAAGACAAGACTGGGTCGACTACCATCTCGACCCGATGACTTTGGTCCGGAGTGGACTCAGGGGGTTTATCTTCAATGATAGATGCTTCGACCGACCACAAAGGTGTCTCAATCAGATTTCAACTAGTGATGGACTCGGTAAGAGTTTCTTGTATCCAGGAGGAAACTGTAGCGGTGAAGCAGGACGGTTATCCAAGACTCTTTTAGCTTCATCCAGGAAGGGACAATAGTGGATGGCATGATTTCCTTCACACAGTATACAAGGAAATTTATATTTTCCTTTCTGCCGAGAGACTTTGTTTTCACTAGTTGACGGTGTGCTCTCAACATGATCATCAAAGGTTGATGACACCGGATTGTGCAAACGAGGAGACCAGTCCCTTAAGATATGACGGGTGCAAGGAAAATCTCGATGACAGTGGTCTCCTTTACAAACGACACATGGAGATTTAGGTTTGGATGGTGCAATGTGTGGATCTTCGCTAGATGATGCATGGTCACCCCTTTTTGCCTTTGGCTCCTTCTTCTTGTTCTCCTTCCCTTTATTCTTCTTCTCAGTTACTTGGTTTTTAGCTTTACGAGCTTTAGCAAGTGAAGAGGAAGGAGGGGAGGGAGAAACCAATGAAGCAGAAGGTTGGGGGGTAACTCTAGTATCATCTAGTTGCTGATTTGATTGCTCAGGAATCACGGTACTTTGAACAACAGAGGTTGAAAAGAGCCATATTGGCAAGCTGATTGTCAATCATGGAAGAGACAATGGGGCCATATGAGGTGCACCAACATCTCCCCAAGAGGAGAAAGGACTAGGATTTCCCCCAAGGGGAAATCCTTGGTTGGTGGACTCCATTTTCTCAACCTAAGACCAATGAGGGAACAGTGATGTTATTCCGATTAAAATAAATTTTATGATGCTTTGACAGAACTTTCTTTTTCAATTTTTAAGAGTTGAGAAAAAGCTAAAGATGACTCTAGTCACCTTTGATTTTTAATGAGCCTAAAGTGACAAGTGCTCAGATGGACCTTTTCTTTAAGGAGTCTGAAAAGGAATGAAAGAGACTACTTTGGAAATCTAGACAGAGGGATTACCAAACCAATCACAAAACTGCAGAATACTTTTTACTGTACGGCAGTCAATCTTCCTAAATGTTGTGTTCAGTGCATTGCGATCGATAGGGCGGTAGACACGACTTCCTAAGGATAAAGGATGTAGCCTATTGTGGTCTCCCAATATATACTCGACGGTACGTGGGAGCACAAGTTCGTATTGGCACTTGTCATCTTAAAGAGGAGGAATCACCCAACCTATGATGAAAGTGATAGTTACCAGGCTTTACGACCCCGGAATACATCTCTAGCCTAGACTTCTAAATGTTGTTCGTTAGATTCCAAAGCGTTTTTATGTTTATTGAATTTATTTTACAGTTGATCTTTCTTAAGACGTTTGCCTTTAAGGTTCACCACGTGATGTAGATATACAATTCGTAAAATGCAATCTAAGATGATAAACAATCGTTTATTCTTCTTTTTGCAATGAAAATCCTAGCTACTAAGGAAAGAGAAGTGAGATTCTTTCAACATAGAGCAGAGAGCACACACTAGATGCATTGTCCTAAATCAAAATCAACAAGTATTCTAAATGCAAATGCACATGCATGTATTTGTTTTCTGCTGTCTTAATGTGTGGATGAAAAAAAGAATGCTAAGTACAAATCTGAATTATCTTTTCAAAGTGACAGTACTAACAATTTTCTCTTCAAAAGACGAAAGTAAGACAATGACGACACTTTGTGATTTTGAATTGAAAACTGCTTTCGACACTTGAAAAACTATTAATTCAAATCAAATACAAGAGTAACAGTGTAATTGACCATCAAGAATAGTAGGATTCTTTTCTTTGACTGAAAACGACACTTGAAACACTTCCAAATCAAAAGACGACAGTTTAACTAAGCAAATTCTTTGTAAAGGAGAACTGTAAATGGCGAACAATACATAAAAACATTCACAATTATTTGTATAATGGAGGCTGAATAATGCAAATTAAGGGAGTTTCCACAGTGGTATATTGATCACAGACAACAAAACTCCCGAATAACGCTAAAGAGAATGAACAAAAAACCAAAATCTGGAGGCAGAAATAGTCTTATCTGATCATCACACCTGTAACATAGGGAAACAGGGATGCATCTCACCTACTACACACGGGAGATGCGATGCATCTATATTTCCAAGAGGAGAAGGTGCGATGGTCCAGGGACGAGACTTCAACTTTGTTTTTCGTCACAGTTTGCAGCTTAGTGCATGGATTTAGGCCGAGCTAATGATAGTTAGTAAATGTAAATCATAGGGGCTGATCTAATGAGGTTACTCGAGCCACCACCAGGGCAATTAGGATGTTTGAAAATCAATTGTTCAGTTTATAAATAAAACCAGGAGATGGATTGAAGAAGCATTGATCTACTTTCCACTTGCATAGCAAATGCAGCTCAAATCCTAGCTAACTTAACTTCAGGCTCCTTCTGTAGTTTATAAAGAAAACAAATATAGTCAAGAAAACAAGTTATTCACTCCCCAGCGGAGTCGCCATTTTGTTATGGGGAAATCTAGTGTCCATTTAGAGCTGCTAGTCCCACTAAGATGGGTAGCTATCTTAGAAACAAACAAACTAAAGTTACTTTCGTTTTCCTTTATGGGAAGTAGATAGGAGAGGAGTAAAGAATACCAACGTCAATCTTTCGCTTCGTTACTTGCTTGTTCCTTCTCCCCTCTGACAGATCTTTGCCACTCCTTCGTTTCTTACCCCGCTTCAAAGAGTACCTGTAAAGTCAAAGCAACATAATACCTTCAAAGTACTCGGATATACAATCATAAACAATATAGGACCATATATATATTGACCACACAAATGCATATATCATCAAACATACAAGAATGTGGAGAGAAACTCGAATAGCTTTATTGATAGAAAGAGTAGAAGAAAGGATTACAACCCATTGATCTGACCCAGCATCATCCTCCCAGCATGAAAGCCCTTCTTCACCTCATGAAACACTTAGATAACCAAACACTATGATGTTCCACCAGGAAACCAACAACACTTCCTTACAAGATACAAAATTCCAGACTCTGGATCTCTGGGATGAGGGATCCATATATAGATGTTTGCAAGGGGGTGAGTCAGCTTCTGGGATTTTGATTGGTGTCCTCTCTCTGATAGTTCTTAGTTCCACTAGGAGATTCGTGATCTCTTACTCATCCCAGGGTGAATTCAGAGAGGCAAGTGTCACAGGAGAAGTTTCTGGAAGATTCCATGATCATCCACCTTGCAAACTATCTCTCCCATTTCTCTACTCTCGCCCATCACACCCTATAGAAGGGATTTTCAGTATGCATCGCACTTTTTGCATGCGGAAGGTGAGATGCATCACACCCTTAGCACTGAGCTCTCTGTATGGTCCAGTTTTGACCAGTTCTAAGCAGTTTTCCATGGAGAACTTCTGGGAGATGATGTAACCAGCTGACCTTGTTCCTTTATGGTGTGAAACAATACTTTTAGGGACTCAGAAGCCCTTGGTTTATGGACATATATGATTGGGGTTGCAGTGCCCAAATATGTCTATAACCCTTTCTCAGGAACTTTAGATTTACAGTCCCTTTTGAAGTGTCCTTCCTTTCTACATTTCCAGAACACCTTTACAAGTTTTCCTGGAGATTTAAATCTCCCACTAGATTTAGATCTCCCACTTGAGGACTTATTTTTGTTTCTATTCTAGGACTGCCCTCATACAAATAAGGCATCACCATTCTGGCCCTCCATATTTTCCGTCTCATCTCTTCAGACAACAAGGGTTAGACTATTTTATCAAACTATAAGGAAATTGCATTACTACCTATTGCAACAACCAGACTATCCCACAAATTTTGTATAGAACACAAAAAACTGATGCACTTATCTTCATATGAAATTCTAATATCAAAAGATAATAATTGGCTTACCACAATATTAAATGCATTTAGATGCTCTATCACTGAGTCTCCATCTTTCATCCTCAGGTTATATATCTTTTTCAGTAGGAAGAATTTATTCACCAGAGATTTAGATTGGTACAAAGTATCTAACTTTTCCCACAAATCCTTTGTGAAAACCTTCATTGGTATATTTAGCAATACTAAATCCGAGACACACAATCATATTGTTCTCTTTGTCTTCCGATCCAACTTTGCCCAGTCTTCAGCTCACATTGTTGTTGGATTAGTACTTAGATGTATCACTATGCATTGATATTTATCCACCAACAAATCCTCCATCTTGACTTTCCACAACTCAAAAATCTAACCATTAAATTTATCGATATCTATCTTTCCACTACTTTCCATCTTCATTCACCACAAGAATCGATCTCGTAGATATCCCACTAAATAGGGTCTACCATAGGGCAAGGAGAAAAAACCCTCAGTAGAGAAGGCATCCCTTTGAAGCCAAAAAAAATCTAATACCAAATTGTAGGTTCTAACCCCATACATAAATTACCTACATACGAATTCTAAAAAACAGAAAATAAACAATGGTGAGAGCATAAAACATTAAACAAATATGCACAGAGATTTTCCACTGGATCCCAAAGCTGGGACTACCAGATTGATTTTCATTATGTTCCTTTCATCATTACAATAAATATATATACATGTTGAAGCATCTGTAAACCCTAATCCATTAACCCTAGATTAGAACATAACCATAGTTCCCTTAACCAAATCTACAAAATACAATGGAAAGTAAACCATCGTGCCCAAAACCATGTGTGAAATCCACACACAAAACCATAGATAGGTTTGCCCACCTAATCTAGGCATGGGGGGTAGTCATGGAAAGAATATAACACAACCCAACACATTCAATACATGTAGTGAATTTAATTTCACTAAATATCAAATAGTATTTCTTTTCCCAGTTCACTCATGTAGGCACTTAATTCTACCAATTCCATATTTTAGGAATTCTTCAATAATGCTACACATAGACACTTCATACACATAAGATATGAAATTTCAATTCAGTAATAGAACTTATACATACAAAATAATCAAAACATTTGTTTCATTTCATTCGCTCTCTATGAATTTATTCTACATTCATTTGGTCATTCTCTCATTTTCTATAGGCTTACAATAAGTAGAATTAATAAATGAAATATCTTTTTTAACTCCTACAATCACTCCATAAACCACCCATAAATCACTCCATAAATCATATTTTCCTAAATCCTAAAATTACCCAATATATACCCATAATCCCTCATTATTTTCAAGGAAAGATAACTTTTTCCTTATGGGAAAAATCTCACATATTCAAAGTTTCTCTAAAACTATGAATCATCTAGCTCTAAAACTCATAAAATATACCTACCTAGAAAATAAAATTTATTTACATAGAATAATATAAACTATTCTAAAATATAAAGGCCACATTTTTAAGTTTTTAGACATCAAAGACTTAATGGCTTGGAAGCACTAATGGTTTTGCATCAGAATCCCAAGCTAGAAAGCATTCATGACCTCTTCGTCACATGTCATTAATTTTCGAATCCGTCTGGATCCCAAAAATTGTATTGTAACCAATCACCTCCTTCTTCATGTTGTTGCTCTATTTTGTTGTTTTTGTCTTCTTCAAGCTCCCAGGTTTCCAAACTTTATGTTGTAGTTGTCCACTCTCTCTATTGATGTACTCTTCTACATTCATTTTTGTTTTGCATTTGACTACCTTTCTTACAATAGTGTGCAATTTCATGCACTTTCTTCACTAGTATTATGATCGTGCCAATTTCCATGTCCAAAATTTCCTTTTGCTAGGAAATTCTATCATCACCACTTACTTCTAATTAAATCTATATTTTAAAATATTTTATGACCTCTATGGTCATTTCATTGTTTTCATAACCTCTCTGATCACACTCTTCATCATCATGCATCTTTTCCAAGATGTTTAAAAAACTTGAATGTCTTCTCTCCTGCACCTCCACAAATGATATTGTATTTCCTTCCTCAGAATTATCAAGTCATATTCCATCTTCATTATTTTCTTCAAATAAATTTCCCTCATTTATATCTTCTGAATTCTTACTTGTTTCTTCATCTAATGCCCTAAGAACTCCTTCTATGCCTACAACATTCATGGAGGATTCCCCACTAATCCTTGGATTGATCAAACATTATTCCAACATCCTTAGATCTTCTTCAAAATTTGTCATCGTTAAGTTTGAATGTTTCTCTTCCTCTTTATGGTTCCTTTTACTATCTCCATGAGCCAATTCTTCTTTCTCTTTTGCAACAAGAAGTTCCTTTATCTGTTTATCAACAATCTCTTTGTTCATTGATGTATGGTTTTCATCATGGTTTTCTATTTCATGAGAAAACTATACCTCACCCTCTATCAGAATGAACTTATGAATTTTCCTTCCTTATATACCTTGAGAAGGCATATCATTTTCTTCCTTCAAATTCATGATAGTTCTAGTTGAGGTCCATCACCATCCACAAAATCACCTAAAACCATACACAAAATATCATTTTCAAAAATATTTGGATTTTTAACTTTTGTTATCTCCTCTATCAACACATCTACATGTTGATCTGAACTATCCAAGTAGCTCATGAGTCTTGCATAAAGTTGTTGAAAATAACAAGGAATGCTAAATATAGAAGTGCTAGAAATAACATTGCTATAAATAGCATTTTGAGATACATTCCAATTTTAGTTAGTCCCTAAACTAAAATTGAAAATTAAAATTCGAATTTGATCTTAGCAACTATTTGAAAATTAATTAAATAATTCATCTTCAGTTAATTAGTTGGAGAAAATCAAACTTGAAGTGTATGTGAAGACATGCAACAGTTTCCCCTTCGATTGAGGAAGTTATCCCTTGATTAAGGAGATCAGGATGAGTTATACTTTGAGTTGTAATTAGTTAGCTTAGTTAGCTGAGTTAAGTCCAGTTAGATTAGTTCCAACAGTTTGTAGAACTGGTTATGAGTTCAGTTAGTTAATGCATGCATGCATGTAACTACTGCACTTCAGATAACTGAATATTCTCTCATAGATAACTCATGCATGTCAGTTCGGTCAGATACTCAGTTGAGATCAGATGATGGGACACTATACTATCTGTTGCAGGAATATTCCATTGAGGATATCTCTTGCATGCAGAAGGAATTCATTCCGTGGAGATTGTGTAGTTACTTATAAGTTTGGTGAGTTGTGTAAGAGGAGAATTCACATAGGTGGCAGCTAGAGGACCCAGGAGAAACTGCGCAAGGAAATAGGAGGCTTCAAGGACTAAGGGAACACATCTGTTGTGTCTATTCAGTCTATGAGTAGCATTTGAGGGATTGTACTGAGAGCTGGATAGCTTGTGAGCTAAAGCTTTATGTAATCCAGAGATATTTCCACTTATATGATAAAAAAGAGATTGGGGTTTTTGGCTGAGGCTTTCCCCAGAGTATTCTTCTGTGTTCATGTGTTATTGATTTCTCATTCTTTGTTATATGTGTTCTATTTGATCTTGCTCAAAATCGATTAATCTTCTGCAAGTTTGTTTGCAGAGGTAGATCAAGTATTTTACTTTAGTATATTGCATTATCAGGTGATCTACAGTGGGAAATTCTATATGGTGTCAGAAAAGGTCATCAAAGCAGAGAAAATTATATAAAGAAGGGAGAAGTTCAAAGTTTGAAGTTTTTGATTATAGAAATCAAATTCTTATCACATCTCAAATTTCACCAATGGCGTTCAACGGTTTGAGACTTGAGTATGCCTTTGATGGCAGCTCAAATTATATAGCCTGGAAGGATCACATGGAGGTGGTATTAGATGACAATGGTTTGAAGGAATTCATTGATCAAGAAGTCCCCAATCCAGCAGCTACTAATGACCAATAATTACCAGAATGGAAGAAATGTGTGGATAGAGCGAGCAAGATTCTTCTAGAGGGAGTTTGAGACCACATATTCTCTAGTCTCCATGTGAAGGAGACATCGTTTTCGATGTGGAAAAAATTGAAGGATCTTTATCAGAACAACAACGATTAGAGGAAGTTGTCATTGAAATATAAGCTTTAGAAAATCATGTGTGAAAAGGGCGACATGATCTCTGCATATCTGAACAAGCGCACCACCTGGAGGGATGAGCTTGGAAGTGTAGGGATCACAATATCTAATGATGACATGGTGAGTCTTGCTCTCCTCAGTCTTCCTAAGAGCTGGCATAGCTACCAAGACTCGGTAAATGAAGAGAGAAACTACCAGATTGGGAATGACTTTGGTCAGATCTTATGCTCAAGGAAGTAAGAAGAAGCACCAAAGATAGATCTTCATCAAAGCAAGATGATGAAGAAAATCTAGCCTTAGCATGTAAGACAAGGAAAGAGAAGGGGAAGGCATCCCATTCCAAATCTAGTTCTTCCCATGGTGGGAAGATGATTGAAAAATCGAAAGTGTGATGCTTTCATTGTCATGATGTGGGCCATTGTGCTACGAATTGTCCATAGAAGAAATCTAAGAAGGGATCTTCGAAGGGATCAGATGGTGAGGCACTGGCCTCACAATTCAAATTGGATTTCACCTCATCGCATGCATTGTTTCATTGATGGTGGGATGTGTTTGGTACCTAGACAGTGGACCCTCATTCCACATGACTGACGACAAGAATTTCTTTAGTACCTTGGAGGAGAAGGACCTCCATATACGCATCGAGATGGGCGATGATGGAAACTACGGTGTTTCAGGTGAAGGTACAGTTGTGTTTCAAAGGGAGCATGGAGCTCCTCACACCCTGATTGATGTAGAGTATGTGCCTAGTCTAAAAAAGAATCTTGTGTTCATCACTATGCTGGAAGACAAAGGCTATGATGTTGTCTTTAGTAAACGAAAGGCATTCTTGAGGTGTATCAGCACTAGACAGACCAAGCGGATTGGGATTCGAGTTAAGAATCTCTACAAGCTAGAGGAAGACAATTGTGTTGCATTGAGTTCCAAGGCAGAGTTGGTGTAGAGCCAAGATATTGGCGAGCTACGGCATAGAAGATTGGGCCACTTGCACCATGTGGCCTTGAAGATCATGCATCCGATTTCTACTAGACTTCCCAAGGGAAAACTGGGGAAAATGAATACATGCAAAGGTTGTACCTTGGGTAAGTATGAAAAATCATCCTTTCAGGATCGAGATAGTAGAGCTAGAGTAATCCTAGAGCGAATTCATATAGATGTGTGTGGAACATTCTCTACAGCCTCCACCGCTAAACAAAGGTGGTATGTTATTTTTATTGATGATTTTTCTTGTAGATGTTAGATCTACTTCATGAAAAAGAAGGATCAAAACTTCTCAAGGTTTTGTAAGTTCAAACTCCTTGCAGAGAAAGAATTTGGAAAGAAAATAAGGGCCTTGAGAAGAAAAAATGGTGGAGAGTATGTCTCCCAACAGTTTAAGGTCTTATGTGCAGTAGAAGGAATTAAGTGGGAGTTGATGGCAACCCATAACCCACAACAGAATGGGGTGGATGAAAGGAAGAACAGAATGATTATGGGAGCATCACAGGCGATGCTGGATGACCAAAGCCTAGCACTTCATTTATAGATTGAGGCATGAAATACATCAATATACTTGTAGAACAGAAGCTCGCATCGTATACTGCAAATGAAGACACCATTGGAAGCCTCTTCCGGGAAGAGACCAGATGTGATTCACTTCAGGATCTTTGGATCATCGTTTTATTTCCATGTGACCAAAGATGTTCGGAAGAAGCTAGAGTCAACAACTGAGTTGGGGATACTTGTGGGGTACATTGATACACCCCACAACTATCGGGTGTTCTTGCCTACCAGTCAAAGGACAATGGTACGCAGAGATCTGAAGTTCGACGAGAAGAAAGCCATGCGAGTTTCTCTTGAGAGGGAGCTCAAGTTGCATTCAAAGGAGGAACTTTTGGTTCGTAAGGAGGAGGGGCCTTAGACTGATGCGGAGAAACCGCATGCAGAGGATCCAAGAGTGGAGACATCCACTTATGCAATGTCGTCCAGAGATGGGCAGAAACACTCAAGGGAAGCTGACAAATTGTTACTGGATGTGAGAGAGAATGTGGAACAACCATCTTCTCAGTGTAGATAGAGAAGGTCACCCGAGTCGTACACTAGTTACATGGCCCTGGTTGGTGAGTGTGTAGAGACCAAACCTTCTTCCTTTGAGGAAGCAGTGCAACAACCAATCTGGGTTGATGCTATGGTGGAGGAGTATGACTCTATCGTTCAAAACTATGTTTAGGATGTTCTCCCAAGACCGGAGGACAAGTTAGTGTTAAGTTCCCGATGGCTTTACAAGGTAAAGCAAGCCACTGATGGGAGTGTTGAGTAACGTAAGGCAAGGTTTGTCACCCGTGGTTTCTCACAGGCTGATGGGATTGACTATGATGATACTTTTGCTCCAGTAGCAAGCTACTTATCTATCAGATCAATGTTGGCACTATCAGCTCAGATGGGTTGGAGGATCCATTAGATGGATGTGAAGACTACGTTCCTCAATGGTGAGATTGAGGAAGAGGTGTACATTGAGTAGCCGAAAGGGTTTGAGACCTTCGATCATGAATCGCATATGTGCTGACTCAAGAGAGATTTTTACGGGCTGAAGCAAGCACCTAATGCTTGGTACACTAGGATCAACAACTATTTCACTGGGTTTGGCTTCACAAAGAGTGAAGTGGATGCAAACCTTTACCACATCATGGTAGAAGGTAAGCCATTGATAATTTTTCTTTATGTTGATGATCTAATATTGATAGGTGATGATCAGTTAATCAAGTCTTGCAAGGAGGACCTTGTAAGAGAATTCGAGATGAAAGACATGGGTCTTATGCACTACTTTCTAGGCATGGAAGTGAGGCAGAAGGATGGGGAAGTGTGTGTGTCTCAAGGCAAGTATTCCAATGAGATACTTAGGCAATTCCACATGGAGAAGTTCAAGCCCATGCAGACTCCTCTAGTAGGTAACTAGAGGAAGGAGGATGCTACTTCAGGTGAGGTAGTAACTGCTACTGTTTATCGATATCTTGTGGGTTCAATGATGTATCTAGTGAACACATGACCAGGTTTGTGCTTTGCTGGCCAGATGAGTCAAGCTATGGTTTAGCCTACCAAGTTGTTTGGGAAGGCAGCAAAGCATGTGCTGAGTACCTTAGAGGCATATCTTAGTATGGATCATGTTACAAATAGACAGAGGGAGTGAAGCTTTAGGGTTTCATAGATGCAGATTGGGCAGGGAGTCCATTAGATAGAAGAGCACTTCAGGAGGAACTTTCAACCTTGGTTCAACTGCATTTTCTTGGTACAGTAGGAAACAGAGGTCTGTTGCACTTAGCTCAGCAGAGGCTAAATACATGGCTCCCAGTCAGGCAACATGTGAGGCCATTTGGATATGGAAAATTCTAGATGGATTCTTTGGTCAAGGGATGGATCCAACTATGATATATTGCAATAATCAGATTTGTATCAAACTCTTTGAGAATCTAGTATTTCATGACAGGTCCAAGCACATCGATATCCGGTATCATCATCTTCGAGACTCTGTGGTGAAGAGAATCATGTTGTTGAATGTTTCGACTGAGGAACAAGATGCAGATATTTTGATTAAGGCATTGTCAAAATGCAAGTTCGAGTTCCAAAGAGACATGATTGGGCTAACTGATAATCCCTTTCTTGTTGAGAGGGAGTTTTCAAAATAGCAACAAGAAATGGTAAATATAGAAGTGCTAAAAATAATATTGCTATAAATAGAATTTCAGGATACACTCCAATTTTAGTTAGTCCCTGAACTAAAATTGAGAATTAAAATTCGAATTTGATATTAGTAGCTATTTCAAAAATAGTTAGTTAATTCATATTGAGTTAATTATTTTGAGAAATCAAACATAAATTCTATGTGAAGACATGCAATAGTTTCCCCTTTGATTGAGGAAGTTATCCCTTGATTAAGGAGATAAGGATAATTTGTGCTTGGAGTTGTAATTAGATAGCTCAGTTAACTGAGTTAAGTCCAGTTAGATTAGTTCCAACAATTTGTGGAACTGATTGTGAGTTCAGTTAGTTAATGCATGCATGCATGTAACTACTACACTTCAGATAACTAAATATTCTCTCGTAAATAACTCATGCATGTTAGTTCAGTTAGAGACCCAGTTGACACCAGATGATGGGACATTGTACTATCAGTTGTAGGAATATTCCATTGAGGATATCTCTTGCATGCAGAAGGAATTCATTCCTTGGAAATTGTGTAGTTACTTCTAAGTTTGGTGAGTTGTGCAAGAGGAGAATTGACACAGGTGGCAGCCAGAGGACCGAAGAGAAACTGCACAAGGAAATAGGAGGCTTGGAGGACTGAGGGAAGGCATATGTTGTGTCTATTCAGTCTATGAGCAGCATTTGAGGGATTTTACTGAGAGTTGGATAGCCTGTGAGCTAAAGCTTTGTGTAATCTGGAGATATTTCCACTTGTATGATAATACAGAGATCGGGGTTTTTAGCTGAGGATTTCCCCAGAGTATTATTATGTGTTCATGTGTGATTGGTTTCTCATTCTTTGTTATATGTGTTCTATTTGATCTTGCTCAAAATCGATTAAGCTTCTGCAAGTTTGTTTGTAAAAGTAGATCAAGTATTTTTCTTTAGTACATTGCATTATCAGGTGATCTACAGTGGGAAATTCTACAAAAGTCCCTCATCTTCATTCCCACCAAGCAATGGTCCTTTCTCTGGTTCAAAAATGGACATATTCTTCTCAACTTCCCTGATCTCTTCACTTCTTTGTTGACTACTTAACCTACGTTTCAACTTTACTTGTAACTTGTGCCACTTCACCTTTTTCTGTTGGACCCATACTTATCTATGATCTTCAACATCTTAGTGTAGTAGCTAAATAATCACATTCAACCGTGCCTTCATCTTAGTCATATCTTTCTCAAATTCCTCATCCCTCATCTTCCTCATGCCAACTACATTTTATTTTTCCTTCATCTAATTGTGACTTCTCATTGTACCCTTGACATGAATAGAAATGGTCATTATCACTTCCTTCTTTTGTGAACTCTCCTTGTCCACTTGCGAGCTACAATATAGCCAAGACGTCACAAAGTTATCTCCTCTAAACTTGGCCAATGGTTCACCTCACTTGAAACCTATTTCTGAGCACTGATTGCTCTCTTGGATATTGCGTTCACCTTACTCATTTACTAAGAACTTTTATTTATCATCTTTTGCTTCAATAATGTTAATTTGCTACTAGGGTTTTGTCACAACTTTTTTCACTTGAGAATTTTGTATGCTCCTTATCCCTCTATCATAACTTTATTGTTGTAATGGTTTCTACTTGCACATTAATTAATTGTAAAAAAAAAAGACTAATAAAATGTAAAATATCAATAGATTTGGTCTTCCATCCTTTGCATAATATTTTATATGCTATGTTCCTACAAAAAACCTTCTCACTTAGATCTATGTTTCCTAAAGAGAATATCATTGCTTTGATACAAATTTATACAAGTAAATCCACTTTTCCCATGTTTTCAAATGTATCCATTAATGTTTTGTTGATAGTGCTAGAAGTCCATTAACAAATAGGATATTCCTAATATGAACTCTAGGATATTCCTTATCCCTCTATCATAACTTTATTGTTGTAATGGTTTCTACTTGCACACTAATTAATTGTAAAAAAAAAAGACTAATAAAATGTCAAATATCAATAGATTTGGTCTTCCATCCTTTGCATAATATTTTATGTGCTATGTTCCTACAAAAAACCTTCTCACTTAGATCTATGTTTCCTAAAGAGAATATCATTGCTTTGATACAACTTTATACAAGTAAATCCACTTTTCCCATGTTTTCAAATGTATCCATTAATGTTTTGTTGATAGTGCTAGAAGTCCATTAACAAATAGGATATTCCTAATATGAAGTCCCAACTAGACTTCACATTGTTTGGTGTAGGAGTCCCATATAGTATAAAGGCATGGTTTCCATATACTTAGAGATTTTCCTTGGCTCTAGCTATCATCATGGGAGAGTGATGCGACAGTATCTTCAAAAAACAAGTTAAATGTGCCTGGTGAGTGTACAAGAAAAATATGTCAAGGTTCTCTTACTAAAAAAGGAGGAGAAAATTGAACCGCTAAGTGATAGGTAATAGTACCACCGAGTGAGAAACACATGCGAAGTAGGAAAGTTTGTCCAGCATCTAGAAGAATAGTTCACAGAGGATGTGATAGTCGTTAAAACCAAAGTATAGGGAAATATCTATCTACCATCCAACAAAATAGTCCACAACGGATGTGACTATCATTATAACCAATGAACAATAAATGTTTGTCTAGTATCCTGCAGAGTAGTCCAGAAGGATGAAACAATAGTGATAACCAATACAGCACATTCCGAACAAGGTAAGCACTAAAAAACTAAAATATTTCAACTATATTAGTACATTCAAAACAAATATGAATTACAAATGCTCAAAGAATAGTCTTACAAATATGCACAAGTCATGCATGGAAATGTGTTGGCCTGAACATGCTTTCGTATTAAGAAAAAGTTGCAAGGCACATATTTACATCATACATCACTAGCTTCAGTAGTGGGACATTAGAGCCACTCCTTGCTCCTCAAAGTACTGACTAAAACTTTCTATGCTTTGTAGGAGATTCCAAGGTGAAAAGTCCCTTTCTCAAATAATCAGGAGGTATATATAACCAAGGGGTGATTCTTGACCCTTGTGACTCTTCTACTACCCTAATGATTGTTTAAATTCATATGAATTTTCAACTGATATAACTCTTCATATTCGTCTGTGTCCATTAGACTTCCACATTACATTACAATTTACAATAGACATGGCTCATAGTGGTGATGTGGCCTTTGATAACTCATGACATGACTTGACATGACACCACTAACATGGACTAGGTTGTTGATGTGGCAATCTCAAGCTAATATTTTTGTTAAGTGATGTGATTTCTCTTCTCCTCTGCATAGCTTGATTGCAGAGTCTTCAATGATCTTTGGTCTTCGGAGATAGTTGCATGCATGTTTTCCCTTTTCCTGTACTTGATAATATTCTTTGTACGTTCATGTATGGTGAGTCTTCTAGAATTTTCTCTCCTTCTTATCCTTCTTCATCATCTCGACATGATGTAAAATTGTACATGTTCCTACAATTCACTCATGACAGGATGACATCAAATCCAGAAACTCCCTAGTATAAGATGATGCATTGTTATCCATGAAATGAGCCTAGCACAGGTGACAGGATGGGAAAGAGGGCCCAATAACTATGCATGGCATACTTATAGGTGATAGATAGGGAGACTAGTCACTGAGACTGTGCAGAGCATAGCTCAGGCTTGGTTGAGGAACTCCTTTGCACAATCCTCACTATCGGGAAAAATTGTGCATAGGCCACTAGGAGACATGATTGCACAGTTGAGATAATCAATGGCAGTTGCAAAGTGGGACCCTTGGAGGCATGTCTGCACATTTTATAAGGGAAGGTTGTACTGGGCAGTAGAGAGACTAGAGAGGACATATCTGCAAAGTTTCAAAGATCAGTGGGTCCTGGCTGAGGGAGGACACTAGGGAACACTTCTGTGCAATTTTGGGTGGCAAGGCAATCTTGGGACGCTATGCATTGTGGGGTTCCAGCAATCAGGGAGGAGGATTTGTGATTGATCTTGTGAAATACGCAAAGACTTACCTTTGAGGTCACTAGAAAGGCTCACAAACATTACATAAAAATGAAACATGCCAAAATGCGACAGTTGATAAAACAAGCGAAAGTGAGCAAGACACTTAGAGGAAACACATGGAATGAATTTCAATGCTTGAAACCATGCATGTCATTTCCAAAATAATGATATGAAAATTATAAGTGGTCCTTCATTCTACAATAATAGGTGTATTTCAAAAATATGTTCTTTGTTTTCCATACCTATGCCCCAAAGGGTTATGCATGAGATGGAACCTACATGTAGTCTTGATCTTCTATCATACCCTCGGTTCCTTGGTCTCCTTATCTTTCTCCTCAACTCCTTGAGAGTCATCTAGCATGACATCCTTCCTCGTTGGAACTGAGAGACACGATTGCGTAGTTTAAGAGGGCAGTGAATGTTGCAGGAGATGGCTCTAGGAGGACACATCTATGCAGTTTCAGGATGCAAGGTGGACTGGGTAGCTAAGATGCTAAGGGACAAGACTGTGCAGTTTATGGAGATAACGGGTTCCGACTGAGGGAAGGAGGAAACTAATGTGCAGTTTTGGATGCCAAGGGAGGATGGGATTTCTATGCATTTCACAGTTCTAGCAGGAAAGGGAAAACTCTTGAGGGTTCTAGATGATAAGTGCGCAACTCAGGAACACTCGATGAGGCCAGGTTGGTAGGGAAACTTCAGAGTTTGGTTAAGTATGGGATCGGTGGAACTAATTTGAATGGTGATAGAAATTGACTATGATCACACTCTTTAAAACTTAGTGACACAACATAGATTATCCAGAACATATATAAACACACTTCAATTAATGAAACAACCTTTGTGACAACTTACGACAAGTCCAACTCTGATGATATACTTTGAGAGGATAAATGTGACTCTTTTTCAAGAGTGCATCAAATGAATAAGAAACATGTCTATGTGGTGAGGACAACCAATTGTCACAAATATTTCCCCTTGAAGAAAAACCAACTTCCCTTTGCATGACAAATGATAATCTCCATGCCCAAACATGACACATACTACCAAAGGTAAAAACATGAACAAATATTAAGATTAAAGAGGGAATATTGAGATCACTGGCTTACAAATGAGTGACTAAGGAATTATCAATCATAGGATGCACAACACGCTCTGAAATTTAAGTGTAGGTAAATTGGGAGGGTGTTGCAGTCGCTATAACACTTGGTGATACACTATCTGAATACCAACTTCTTTGTCTTGGTTCATTTTATTGTAGGACCTTGGTCCTTTAAGGATTATTGATTCATCGTGAAAATTGCCTTGGCTTCCCCACTTATCCCATGGGTAGAAATGGTCCCCTTTGTACCTCCTCAGTTGAACAAAACATAAGATTCAACTAGATCACATTGTTTTGAATTGGGAAACTATTTTAGCTCGATATCTTAAGATTTTTAAAGTATATTTTTCCATATCTGGTGTTGCTCCACTACGAGAAGGCTTAGAAAGTAACTCGGTGGAGTCACAGAGGAACACAAGAATTTCTCCACTGCCAACAAGCTTGGAAATTACTCCAGTGGAGTTTCCTACTTCACCTCTCTACATAGGAAGCCTTTCTCTCCTTTCACCTTTATTATTTTCTAATATATAATTGTGCATCGAGACTTATTTATTTTGGGGTGCAAGAGGGAACTCAACTTATTGAGAGTAGGAGAGCTTGTTCCTTCATAGAAGAATGTAAAGCCCTCTAATTTAGGTTTTCTCATTTAGATTTCTCCCTTCTCCATTTCTACTAGTTGGATAAGATTGAAAACACCAAAACAGAAAATTGAATATAAGCATGAGATTTCCAAACTAGACATAGGTTCATGGTTGGACTGAAGCTCTCCTTACGAACAAATCATATTTTCCATTAGAACTTCATCAACCAAAATATACAACCAATTACAAGTAATTCGAGCAAAGGACTGGCCAAATGTTGAAGTGTCATAAGACGCTTTGAAATTCAGCCACATAAACACTTAGAAACCACAACAAGTCCATGCACAATATTTATTTGCGTAATGGAAATGAAAGGAAAACTCGACAAGAAAGAAAACAATGACAAAATAAAGAAGGCATAGAACCAAGAGACAAAATCAAAAGATAAGAGAAGAAAATGATTAAGATAACATGATGTAGAATAAGAAATGGAAACAAGGACGAACTAGGAGAAATGAGTACAGAAGGAGTTCAAGAAAGGGAAAGCTAACGATGCATCTAATCCTACTCCTAACCTAACATCTAGAAGGTCAGGATTACATATAATGAAATTTCCAGGGTAGCCACCGTAGTCGTCCCTGGACTATATCCACAAAGATAGGAACAATTAAGAAAAATGAAAAGTGACCTGCAACATAAAATATAAAAAGTTGAAAAAATTTCACAATAAAAGGAAGGTCTTGCTTGTGGGTATAAAGGTGTGTCACAACCACTAATTTCATCCAATTCACATGCTTACCTATTCGATGAATACCATTTTTCAACAAACCTTGGGAGCCTCTTGCGAATATGTCTTCATCTACATCGAGCTCCCTAGAAAGTGCGAGGATGGATTGAAACTTATTTTCTGCAATAGAGATTTCCAAGTAAGATTGTTCCATCCATTCAATGATTGGATCATAAAGTTCATGATGGCACTCTTGAAAACCTCGTGATCTTTGGAAAGATGAATTTTCAATTCGAGAAGCAAGATCATGATCGCGATCTTGTAAGGAAAAATAGATCTCATCGTTCTCACTAGTTGTGCCAAGACAATGAGGACCTTCCATAACCATCAGCGAAGGCTAAAGCACCTCACCTGCTTCAAAAAAATATCAATAAAGAGATGTTGAACACTGAAGACCAAAGGGTGTTAAACAACTACCATTGGATGTGCTGATGGGAAAATAATAATATGAATGAAAGTTTCCCAAGATAGAGAAATGATCAGATCAGATAATTGAAACACTAGATACCTAGTTTGCAATGTATAGAGAAAAATAAATTTGAACAATATTAAGAATTCCTTGAACAAACAGACCAAGTTCCTTGCAATTCAGATATGAGAAACCACCTTCCCACAACTGGTCACAAATTGTACAAGAGTCATAGTCAAGAAAATATTTTAAAAAGGATGCTAGAACCATGAATGCATGAGACCCGTTGAGGCACAATGACTGGGGAAGAACTTGATTCTTGTGACAACTTGTACATTCATTATAGCTTAAGAGGATTTCTTGTGCGATGAGAAGACATGTTTGCAATACAAGACTTGCAAGAAGACTAGGGAGCTAACCATTAAGGGAGAAATTTGAAAAGTATGTTTGTGGGAGAGGATAGTATTTGAGATGATCAACTTCACAATTCCACGACCTCAAGAGAGATGAAGATTTCCAAACTGATTTTGAGGTGAGGGATTTGCATGAGGATGAATGAATTGCAACAGATATGTAAATTCGATCATAAGTAAAATATTGAAAATTTGAAAGGTCACACGTGGAATACCAAAATGTTTTTATACGGGAACTCACATCGAGTGAAACCATGCAGATAGATGGATTTTGTGAGAGAACCAAGTCTGATTTAGTTCGGGGGGCTTACTACAGTCGTGAGATCCTAACATAACCATCAGCATAAATTGAGGTGCCTCGACTCCCTGGTAGGTCCCTGACTATCCAGGATTGTAGAATCACATTTAGAGGCTTGAACCAGATCATGCATGGTTTGAGGGTGGTTGCTGCTGCTAATTTCAAAACTTCTCTCCAGATGGTAGTCATCTTTGTCACACGTTTCAAGAAAATTTTCAACTTCGACAACAATCATATTATTCACTTGAAGACACACTTTTGATAGTGCATTCAAAGATAAATGAATTGATTATATCTCATGAGCAAGTTGATTTGAAGAGTTGTATTAATGCAAAAGGAGAGATGATGAGGGGTGGGAAGAGTTCTCTCTGATTTGAATATTTTCAACTTCATCATGGACAACCTCACTACCTTGTGTCAATCGAGGAAATAACCCATCGGAGGAAGAAACAAAAGAATAATCTTTGTTACAAGTGGATGTGTTGTGAATGGTAGAACACAAAGGATAGTGATGTGGAGGGGAAGTTTGGTATGAGAGTATTCTTTGACCAAAGCATATTTTAGAAACTAAAAGATCATTTAGTGTTCTTGGGCATCCGTCATGACATATTGAAGCATTGGAATGGTTACTACCCAAGGATGGGGGTTGATTGAAAGAATTGATTGTACATGATGTTCCACTGAGATTATAAGATTGAGAATCATTCAAGAATGGAAGCTAATTGTTTTGAAGAAGAAAATTTCCAAACTGAGTGGAGAAATTGATACTGTCATCATCTCTTTTCTCTTTGACCTGCATATTATGACTACCTTGTGCCTGATCACAATTAAAGCTAGTAGCTTGAGAATCAAGAAAATTTGAATAACTATCTAGTGATGTAGATTAATCAAGTGAGTCATGGTACAAGGAGTCGGGATGTGAAGAAGATAGAGGATAACAAAAATCTGGATCAACCTTGACATTTGAGATATGAACAGTGATGTCCTCTTGCAGAATGGAGGAGTCAGTCTTCATTGTAGGGTTCATGAGCCATTCTGGAATTTTATCCATTAGAGCAAGAGAAGAATAAGAAGATGGATTGGAGATTTGATTCCCATATTTACTACTTTTATAATCACGACAAGGAGACACCTACATCAGGACTGAAAAATGGGGAGGTCAAGGAACAAAAGGGGTAGTAGGCTCCTCCTCTGCAATTTTTAGGTGTCTTGTGATCAATAAGAGTTAGGGAAGAGGGGAAAATAGGAGGTTCAAGTGAGTTCAAATATTTTTTAGGAATTTTGAAAGAGAGGTGAAGGAACCGATCAAAAAAATCCTCAGCTGATTCATTAGGATTCATTTTTAAATGATAGACCCTTTCATAGAAATATTGGGGGTTATAATTATCGAAAGATTTATACAGCATTCTGCTAAGATGACCAAATCAACGTATAGAAGTGATGGGTAATGTATGACACCATTTTTTAACACGAACTTGGAATGTTAGGGTGACTAATCTAGCCATGACATCTTCGAAACCTACTCTTTGACAAAGACAAAGATGGATAATTTGAACCAAGTGTTCATGAAAAGTTGATTCGCCCTCACCGTTGAACTTAAGCTCAAACATATCATGAATAACTTCTGCAAGGATGGTACAATTCAGCTCTTTATAAAAAAATCTTGGGATTGTGATTTTGAGAAGAGCCATTTGAAAATAAGAGATTCAAACCAAAATCCACAGGTACAACCTGCTGTTTGGCCCTCCTTCTAGCACTGGTTTGTTAATAGTGATGCAAGTCCATCAACTAAGGGGATCTCCCTAGTATGAAGTCCCAACTAGACCTCACACTATTTTTCGTGAGTACCATCCATATAAAGGCCTGATTTCCATATACTTAGAGATCTTCCTTGGCTCTAGCTATAAGCATGGGACAGTGATGCGATAGTATCTTCGAACAACAAGGTAAGTGTGCCTAGTGATTGTTCATCACAACTATGTCAAGGTTCTCTTACCACAAAAGGGGGAGAAAAGTGAGCCACTAAGTGAGAGGTAATAGTGCCACCTAGGGAAAGACACACGCGATCTAGGAAGGAATGTCCAACATCTAGTGAAATAGTCCACAATGGATGCGACAAACATTAAAACCAAAGTACAGGGAAAGATGAATCGACCATGTAACATAAGAGTCCACAAAGGATGTGATGTTTGTTATAACCAATGAGTGAGAAAGGTATTTCTAGTATGATGTGGAGTAGTCCACAAGGATGAGACAAAAATGATAACCAATACAACACATTCCCAACAAGGTAAGCACTAAAACAATTGAAATAATTCAACTATATTTGTACATGTGAAACAAACATGAATTACAAATGCTCAAAGAATAGTCTTAAAAACATCCACGAGTCATGAATGGAAACGTTCTCACCTGAATATGCTTTTGTATTAATCCAAAGTTCCAAGGCACATATTTACATCATACATCACTAGCCCCAGTAATGGGTATTTGGAGCCACTCCTTGCTCCTCAAAGAACTAACCAAAACTCTCTATGATTTTTGGAACGAGCCAAGGTGAAAAGTCCCTTACTCATACAATGAAGGGGTATATATAACCAAGGGATTATGCTTAACCCTTGTGAACCTTTGACGATCCTCATGACTGTTCAACTTCGTATGAGTTTTCAACTGACATGAATCTTCATATTCATGTGTATCCATTGGAATTCCACTTTACATTACATTTGATTTACAACATACATGGCTCATAGTAGTGATGTGGCCTTTGACAACTCATGACATGACTCAACATGACACTGCTAACATGGACTAACATTGTAAGGTGGAAATGTCAAGTCATTGTCGCTTTTGAGTGATAGATGTGTTCTTGGATGTGCTTGCTCTTGTCCTCTACACAACTCAATGATGTGGGGTTTTCAATGATCTTTGGTCTTGGGAGGTAGTTTCATGAATGTGTTCCATTTTCTGGTAATTGATAAGCTTATTTCTCCTGCCAACTGTAACTGAATCTTCTAGAACATTCACTCCTTCTTCTCCTTCCTCATCGTCTCAACATGATCTTGGAGTACCTGTTCTTGCAATTCACTCATGACGAGATGACATCAAATCAAAAACTCCCTAGTCTAAGGTAATGCATTGTTATCCATGGACAGAGCCTACAATAGGCGACAGGCTGGGAAAGACAACCCAGTAACTCTGTGTTCTACAATTCCAGGTGACCTGGAGAGAGACTGGTCATTTATACTGTGTAGAGCACATCTCAGGATTAGATGAGGAACTCTTGAGAATAGTTTTCACTACTGGGGGAAATTGTGGAGAGGCCACTGGGAGACAAGATTGTGCATTTGAGATCATCAGTGGTAGTTGCAAGGTGAGACCTTCGAAGGCAGGTCTATACATTTTTCTAAGGGAAGTCAAGAGTGGACAGGAGAGGGACTAGAGAGGACATATTTCTGCAATTTATGAGATCAGTGAGCCTTGGCTGAGGGAGGACACTAGGGGAAACTTTTGCACAGTTCTAGGAGGTAAGGCATGTTTGGGTCTCTACACATTGTAGGGTTCTAGTAGTCAGGGAGGAGTCTTGGTGACTGATCATGCAAAATGTGTAGTTTAGGTCAGGCTTGAGGTAGTTACTATGAAAATTTAGGGAGAAAGGTAGTTTGGTGAGCTCTGGAATTACATAGTGAAATTGACCTGGGGGATATTGATTGTGCACTGTGTAGTTCCAAGTAGCAGAGAAACATCACTAAGGGCTGAGACTACACAGTTTGCAACTCAGTCAGTATCTGGTGAAAGAGATTTATCCGGTCATCAGGATTTTTAGGAAAATGGCTATGTGTAGGAGGCAGGTGAACTTGCGAGGAACTTAACATTGTGATCACACACTTATCATACTTCAATGACATGACAACATAGATCACCAGAATAACAATACAAATCATTACCCTTTGTGAGACTATCTAGAACTAAAAGCGACAAGTATGACACTTGAGATAGACTTTAGGACAATTGTGACAACACTTGTGCGACAATGTTTAAAACTTTGTGTATGAGTGCAACAAGTGTTTACATTGCTAGGAAAAATTATATACACAAAGACCAACCTTCGAGGTCACCAGAAAGGCTCACAAACATGAGATAACAACCAAACATGCCAAAAGATGACAGTTGATCCAACAAGCAAAAGCTAGCAATACATTTAGAGGAAACACATGGAATGACTTTTAGTGCTTGGAACCGTGCATGTCATTGAAGACATAATGATATGACAATGATAAGTGGTCCTTCATGCTACACTAAGAGGCGTCTTTCAAAAATATGTGCTTTTTTTTCCATACTTACCCTCCAAAGGGTTATTCATTATATGGAGTCTTCATTTTGTATCTATCTTCTATCACACCCTGGTTTTCTTAGTCTCCTTATCTTTCTCCTTAGCTCCTTGAGAGTAATCTAGCATGTCATCCTTCTTTGTGGCCATCAAGAGACACAATTGAACAGTTTAAGAGGGTAGTCAATCTTGTACATGTAGGTCCTAGAAAGACACATCCACGCAGTTTCAAGATGCAAGGTGGATTGGGCAGCTAAGATGCCTGAGGGACAAAACTATGTAGCTTCTAAAGAGAGTGGGTTCCAGCTTGGGGAAGGAAATTGGAGGAAACCACTACATAGTTTTGGATGCCAAGGGAGGTTAGGCTTTCTGTGCATTTCACAGTTCCAATAGGCAAGGGAAAAGGCTTGAGGGTTGCATATGGGAAGTGCGCAGTTCAGGAATCTTGGATGATGCTAGGTTGTTAGGGAAACTCTGAAATTTGGTTTAAAGTGGGATCGGTGGAACTAATGTAAAAAATTATTGAAATTTACTACAATAACACACTTGAACACTTAGTCACACAACATATACCATGCTTAATGAAATAATCTTTGCAGTATCTTATGACAAGTGCAGCTCTAATGATAGACTTTGAGAGGATAAAGGTGACACTTGTACAAGAGTGCATGAAATGAGTGCGAACCGTGTCTATGTGATGAGGAAAATCCATTCTCACAAAGATTCCCCCCTTAAGAAAAAAAAACTTCCCTTTTCATGATAAGAGATAATCCCCATGCCCAAATATGACACATACTATATGAAGGTAAAAGCATGAACGACTCTAAAGATCGAAGACTGGAGCTTTAGATCATCAACTGACCAATAAGTGACTAAGGAACGATCGATCATAGGATCTATAGCAAGCTCTGAAATTTAATTGTAGGCCAAAATTTTGAAGGTTGTTGTAGCTACTACAACAAGTTCTTATATAATTTGCATGAATAATTACTAGGCATGCCTTCATTTGCTAACATATCCCATTAGAATTTGACCAACGATTCTTGGTCTCCACCATTAAATACATGCAGAGAATTTAATTTCACTAAAACTTCAATAATATTTCTTTGCCCAATTCACTGACATAGGCACTTAATTCTACCAATTCCATGTTTTAGAAATTCATAAATGATCGTGCACATAAACACTTCATACACACAAGATTTGAAATTTCATTTCATTAACAAAATCTGTAAATATTCAAAACATTTGTTTCATTTCATTCACTCTCTATGGCTTGATTCCACATTAATTTGGCCATTCTCTCATTTCCCATAGGCATACAATAAGTATATTTAAGAAATATAATAACTTTTCTAAATCCTAAAATCACTCCATAAATCATCCATAAATCATATTTTCCTAAATCCTAAAATCACCTAATCTATACCTAGAATCCATCACGATTTTCAAGGAAAAACAACTTTTTCCTTATGGGAAAAATCTCACCTATCCATAGCTTTTCTAAAACTATGAATCATATGGTTCTAAAACTCATAAAATATACCAACATGGAAAATACAATTTATTTACATAGAAGAATATAAATTCTTCTAAAAAACAAGGCCGCTTTTTGAAGATTTTACACAATGAAGACTTAAACGGCTGTACGCTCTATTGCTCCTACATCACTTGCCATGATGGGTAAGATCGAGATGTAGAAAGGAGATCATGTTGACCAATTCTAATTGTTGCAACATGATCATTTCCATTGCTACAGGGGCCCACAATATTTAGTAGTAGTATTGAGTGTTAGTAGAGCCAGTTGGAGTTGGATGCTCGATAGACAATTGCAGAGCTAGTTGTAGTAACAAAATATCGAAAGATAATAGTTAGACAGATAGTAGTAGAGCTAGTTGTAGTCAAATGATTAAGAGAGTTTGATAACTAGTTGTAGTGACAGAGATAGTATGGATTTCCTAGTTGTAGTATGCAGGTGGAATTTCAGCCAGAAGATTCCCAACGCAGAGCTACACAGTCTAGTTTCCAGTGTAGGAAGATAGTGCATGTTACTAGGAGGGAGTAGAGAGATATCACATAGGCGGGATCGACACTCATTTGGAGTCTTGTTTTAGAAGGATCAGCCCTATGGAATTTAGCACTTCAGATCCCGGGATATCAAATTCATTATTGAAGTAGTTACTACAACAATGTAGAGATAACAATAGCAACAATAGTATGAGTAGATCAGAGTTTGTGCAGTAGCATGATGGATAATATTCTATTGATAATGATTTCCAGTGATAGGGAGATTTTTCAACTTCGAGAATTAGAGAAGGTCAATCAGACATCAATAATGCATGACTGTACATGTGCAGGAGAGTAGTATTGGTGGAGATAACACCTTCCTCGCTAAGAGGGAGTACTACTTTTTATAGCATCAAATAGGTTTTACAGTCTCTATTTGTGTCTAAGAGGCTAAGAAAAATGAGTTCTTCAAAAACCATAAATTTTTTCGTGAGATGAGCTTATGAAATTCCTCAATTAAATTAATTGATCAATAATTAAAAATTGTAGAAGTCTAACATAGGAAAATTGATTAATTAATAGGAATTGATTGAGGATGATTGAGAGTGTTTTAAAGAATCACATGGATGAAATCTAAGATGATAGTATCCATTGATGAGGATCTAATCATTTCCATTGGTGCTCCAGCAAGAGATTAGAGCAATAGATCGAGGAGATGAGGAGAGACACAAGTGGGAGAGAAAATTATCCAGGCAATGTGAATTTCCAAATACATATTGATTTAGTAAGTGAAGATTTTGAGCCCGTGGAGGAGAATAAGTGTGAAGGAGAAGTAGGATGAGAATTAAAGTTATTTTTTAATGCTTCTCCATTTCTATATTGGTAGGATAACTGAGGCTAAGTCATCTATAGAAAGGGCCATATAAGCTAGTGCGAATTGCTAGTAATCCCAGTGGGATTTTCGAGAGGAGCCACAAATCAACAACAAGGGATATGATCTAGTTCTAGAAGGAAGTGGGAGTGGCTTCCAGTGATAGAGAAAGGCATGATGGATCAAAAAGATCCAATTTGAATACAATGTGAGTTATTCCAGCTAGTAGTGCACATCTCCAATAGAGGTCGAGTTGGAAGTGAGAAGTGCCAACAGGCTAGAGGGAGGCTAATTTATTTTGCTAAGGAGAATATCTCTCCTAGATATTTTTCTAGTATATTTCCATAGGATATCTAGTTTGGCATCTATTTGTAATAATTTTCCATTCACTACATAATAAAAAAAACCCTCCTCTACTGCACCAGTTTTCCCTTCTAGGTTTTTTAGGGACATTATTCTAAAATAACTATGTTAATTGTGTGCATGAATTTCTCAGTTCTAATTTATTTTTCTATAGCGTATTTATTTTGTTATGAATAATTTTAGTGTGATTTATTTTATATTAGTCAAGAAATTGATAAAATACTAATTAGTTATGGGAGTAAATTCCAGTAGCTACAGTTCAAGGAATTTTCACACTTGGTAAAGGGGAGCCTCCAATGCTCAACAAACACATTAGAAGTTGAAAATTAGAACATCATCATATATTAAGTGAAATAATATTGAAGAAAGCTCCAAAATACTAAAATGTAGCTACACAGATATCTCTTCAAGTATTCTTATGACAATTTATAAATTTCTTCTCCCCTCCTCCCCCTTTAATGGTGAAACCACTCCTATTTATAACTAATTTTCTTTTATAAGAGGATAAGAAATTAATAAATTTTGATTCACTTTTCTCTCAAGTAGGTACAACCATTTACTAAAATTAGGAGATCATTATATTTACAAATACTCTCACAATTATCAAATAGATTTGATAAGATACACTTATCAAAACTTCCATGATTCTTCTCCGATGAATGTGTTTCAATAATTATCTCAAATCTTCCTCAAATATTCAAGAGTTTGAACAGGAAATTCGAATTTGAGGCTTAATGTACAAATATGACTTTCTTGGCATTGTTTTTTTTGTAAGTAAGTAGGAAGTTCATTATATTATGTTAAATTGATTATTACAATCTCTTGTCAGTGTCTATGGTTGATCAGATTCTAGACATGACCATCGACAAAAAAAGAGATTTTTTGGGCTTTCTACCCTTACAAAACATATAATTCATCCTAGGTTGTTTCCATTTAGAAATCATTTGTTTCATCCGAGGTTTCGACCAGCAAGGGTTGGCCACATTAGATACAAAATTGGTGATAAACTTGTTAGAACCATGGGCTATAATAAAATTGTTGACAATTAAAAGTTGCTCTTATCCATTACACGCTTTTCGACACAGTGCAAAAAAACCCAAAAATGGCAGGCCAATAAGGCACAAAACCGAAACAAAATAGATTCAAAGTGCATTAGACCAATTAGTTTGAGGGGTTCTCTTTCAACAGTAATAGCTTCTTTGTTGTTCCTCCAATAGGGGTGTCCGCTAAAGTAGGATGACTAGTCGAAGTGCCCCTTGTCTTTTCTAGACTTCATCATATCTATTCTTCTTTTGAGAAGGCAATAATGTTGGGAGTATTTTATGACGAAGTGCCTATGATAGAAGTGTTGGTGTCTAGGTATGAGCAATTTATTCACACTATTACGACATTAAATTATCAATCTGGGTGATATCATTTCAAGGCAATGCACCAGGTATATGCAGGGGAAAACGCGTAATCTGTTCTGACCAAGGGTTTGTGGTTTAAGATTAAAAACATGGCTATAAGATTAAACTAACTACAAAACTTCAAAAATAATCATAAACAAGAAAAAACTATAACAAGAAGCATAAAATAATAAATGACACACACAGAAAGATGCAACACCTGATCAGAAGAGCAGGCCCAAATCTCTGATTAGGGCTGCGTTAGGCATGGAAATTTGGAGTAGCAAAATAGATGATATTTTATTAATCTGTAACAAGTGATTACAATAGTGATGGGAGAACCCCCATTCACAAGAGAAATATGCATTTTATACACAGTGAGGGAGATTAACGGATCTCCCTGAAACATGGTAACCGTATATTTAGAGTTGTACATCAATTGGAACGGCACCAACACTAGATGCCCAAGATAGCAAAAAGGCTCAACAATAGTTTCAGGGGATCGAGACTCTAACTACGTAGCCTACTTATGGCTGTTTGTTACCAGATCTATTGCAAGATGTTTAAGCAACGGTTCCTATTCTCCAAGCTGTGGTCAAACATATGTTTTAGTACCGTGAATAGATAAGACTCTGTGAATTTACTTCATCAATTAAAATATTCCAATTGGATAAGTCACGGGTATTTACCTTGTAAGTTTAGCATAACGACATGGGTAGATGAGTACAAAATGGTCAAAAAGGGTAATAGAAATGGATGGAAAGATGGCCCGATTTGGTACCCAACATCTCCCCCCAACTAGCCTTCTACATGTCCTCATGTAGTCTGCTGCCTCCGCAAGTCTGGGTTTTGTAGACTGTAAGTCTCATGAAGCCCAACAAGATCATATTTTGAGGCCATCTCTATTCCTGGAACTTTAAACCCATGTAAAAGGAGAAATTCCTTCCACCAATCCCGTGGAACATCATAAGCTGGAGTGTAAATTTTGGCAGGCAACCAAAGAATAGGAAACTGAAACTGGATCCCCATCCACCAGGCACCAAATGTCTGGATACATGCCACATATCTACGCACTATGGTATGTACTCATGCCAAATTTGGTGCCCCAAAAGGTTCCTATTCCGTAAAATTGTAGGTGAAAACATCCACCTTCTCTGAAAACAATCAAGGGCCTCTTCTTGAACTGTGGTGAGTTGCTGGACACAAAGATCAAGAAACCGTCTTTGTGTCCTCACCATTCTATCTATGTTCTGCCAATTCCAAAAAAGGTGCTATGCTTATTGAAGATTGTGACTGACCTCTCATGTTCTCCTCTTACTATAAATGGCTTTGTAACTTGATTGGATTCAAAAGTGTTACAAGCCGTCTGCCAGTGAATATGATTGAAAGCATAAGAGGTGAGGGACCTTAAATGAATGTCCCCTACATATGGAACGAGGTTAAAATCTCTGTCCAGATGGAATAGATACTCATGCAAGTAAAACTCACACATCAGATGTTGAGTTGGCACGTCACGACTCCTCAAGATTCGGAGGAATTGTACACCATCTTCTATCTCATAGTTTATCTCATTTCTAAAGCTTTGTGTTGTCACTCAGGTTGTCCCTAGGCTCCTAATAGGGATACGACCGAGGTAACCACAAACCAATCTTCTGATTGCAGGTTCTAGCCCACCTGCAATCGGAGAGGGCTC
>APFE030517235.1:114763-124871 GCA_000404065.3 Pinus taeda | reverse complement strand
GAGAGTATCCTCTTTTCCAATGACCATTAAATCAGATAAAGCAGAAAGATTTTTAACAAAGGCATCTTTAGAGGCTGGACGGTGGTATAGTTTTAGATGGTGACTGTTTACTAAGAATGAGGTATGGTTCTCATCTATTGTACTCAATCTAACCATTCCATTGTCGAACAATGCATCCACTTGATATGGACCCATCCAGCGAGTGCAGAGCTTGCCTTTGAAATCCTTAAATTGGGAGTCATATAGTAACGCCCAATCCCCCACATGAAGCACCTTAGTTTTGATAAATTTATCGTGCCATTTCATTCTCTGCTGTTGAACACCAGTAGTTTTCTAGATAGCTACTTGAATCTCGTCCAACTCATTTAGCTATTCTAGTAGGTGTTTCTGTGCTTTTGATAGATCTAGGCCTACTTCCAGAGTTGTTATGGTTGTACTAATCTCAAATTCCACTGGAAACAAAGGGGATTTCCCATAAACTAATTGAAACAGAGAAAACCCTGTTGTATTCTACCATGTTGTTCTGTATGCCCATAAAGCTTCTGGAAGTTTCTGTGGCCAGTCCCGGTGATGGCTTGCTACTGTCTTTGTCAAGATATTTTCCAATGCCTTGTTTGTGCTTTTTACTTATCCATTCACCTAGGGATGATAAGGGGTTGTAACTCTATGTTTGACCGCATATTTTTGCATCAACTTTTCTATCATATGAGATGTGAACTGTGATCTAGCGTCTGATACAATTTCCCTTGGAGTCCAGTACCAGGCAAAGATTTCTTCAAAAAGAAAGTCTACCATCACTTGCTCTGTTGCTCTCATGGCTACTCCAGCTTCTACCCATTTAGTTACATAGTCAGTACAAACTAGGATGTAATCTTTCTGATGAGAAGGTGGATTGAAGGGCCCAACAAAATTGATGGCTCATTTCTCAAATGGTTCAAGGAATATCTGGGGTTGAAGAGGCATTTCATCTACTTTCCCAAGTTGTCCCATCCGTTGACAGCTATCACACCTTCGAACATAATCCCGAGCATCAAAAAAGATGGAGGGCCAGTAATAACCCATTTGTGGCACCTTATGACTTGTTCTTTTGTATGCAAAATGTCCTCCCCAGGGTCCATCATGTGCAACTTTTAGTATCTCAAAAATATCATCTCTTGCCACACAACGCCGAATCCGCTAGTCAATCCCTGTGTGGAAGAGATATACTGTCATCCATCAATATTGAGAACTCTGGTGAATGATCTTCCTTTTCTCCTTACAGGACAGATGACAAGGAACTTCACCTGTAGCAAGATAATTAGCAATATCTACATACCACAGAGTGTTAGCAGAAACTACAAAAAGATGCTCATCTAGAATGTTATCTTCAATTGGTGTATCCTTACCATCATGTTCTATCCTAGATAAGAAATTTGCAACCACATTGTCCTTCCTTGGTTAATCAACTATGGTAATATCAAATTCCTGTAGTAGCAACAACCATCTTGTAATATGACTAGGGGTAACAGGTTTGTTCATTAAATACCTTATGGCTACATGATCAGTGTGTACAAAAGTAGGATACCCAGTAATGTAGTGCCGAAACTTATTGATTGCACAAACGATAGCAAGGAATTCTTTCTCAGTCATCATGTAGTTTAATTTAGAGGGGGGGAAGTTTTTGCTAACATAATAGACTATGTAAGGTACCTTACCCTCTTGCTGCACAACACTGCACCAATTGCTATTTGAGAGGCATCTGTATGAATGTGGAAAGGTAATGCCCAGTCTGGTCCTCTAAGGATCGAAGCACTACAGACTAATTCTTTGATTTTTGTAAATGCTACATAACAGTCGTCTGACCACACAAATTCTGAATCTTTTGTTAGTAATTGAAATAATGGGTGTGCTAATTTTTCAAAATTTTCTATGAAACACCTATAATAACTAGCATAACCAATGAAACTGCGTACCTATGTGGGCATCTTAGGTGTTGGGAAGTGCAGAATTACCTTTATCTTTGCTTGGTCCATCTCGATCCCTTCAGCTGAGAGAAAATTTCCCAGAATGATTCCCTCTTCCATCATCATGTGGAATTTTACTGTACTCCAAAAGACACACGCTTGTATACACCTTGCAAGAAGTTTTTCCAAACTTTTCAACCCATCCAAAAATGACTCCCCATATGGAGTAAAGTCATCCATATAGATTTCAACACTGTCATCTATCAAATCATAGAAGATTCCCAGAATTTTCCTCTGGAATGTTGTCGGAGCATTACATAGGCCAAATGGAAGGACCCAATATGAAAATGTTCTCCAGAGGCATGTGAAAGTGGTCTTCTCTTGGTCCTCAAGAGCGATCTGGATCTGGTTATAGCCATTAAACCCATCCAGAAAAGAGAAATACTTCTTGCAAGCTAATGTGTCTAACACTTGATCAATAAATTGCAAGGAAAAATGGTCTTTCTGTGTCACCTTGTTTAACTCTCGATAATCTACGCAGATCTACCATTTTCCATTCTTTTTGGGGACCATTACTAATGGTGAGACCCATTGGCTATTTGAGATCAGGTAGATGAAATCTACATCCAGTAATTTTTGAAGCTCTTCTTTCACTACATTCTCTAATGCACAGTTCATTCTTCTCCGAGGTTGTCTTATAGGACGACAATCTTCCTTGATATATATGTGATGGGTGCATAAGTTGGCAGGGATCCCCTTCATGTCTACATAATCCTAGGTGAAGGCCTCTTTATGTTTCTGCAGAATGTCTATAAGCTGCTTCTTCTGGGATTCTGACAGGTTTGGATTAATATTCAATGTTTTCCCGAGTTCCAATTCCACTTGAACACTTTCATAGGGTGCATCAGTAGGTGGTCCCTCTAATCCTTTTGTTGTTTCCATAGTTTCTGAGTCTCACAGCTTAGGATAGATTTTAGGATTTTCTAGTTTGGTTATGAAACAAAACAAGGATCATTCATGAAGGAAGTGATTACATCATCTTCTGATTCCATTTTCAACTTAAGGGCCTGTCTAATAGTGAGGACCGGTCTCACTTCTTCATCATCCGTTCCAACTTCTACCACGGATACAACTTTCCTATTGCCTGCTGGTTTTATGGATGAATTTGGTTCTGCATGTGGATAGATCACTAAATTCTCAGTGTTATGTCCATTAGAAATAACCATATTTCCTGAGTGGCACCCAATGTAAGCATTTGCAGTGGCCAGCCATGGTCTACCCAAAATCAAGGGATGACTGCCCACTGAAGATTATGTATGTAATACCAGGAATTCTATGGGGTAATGCCATGAATCTATTGAAATTGTCACATCTTCCAACTTCCCCACAGGTTTGACTGTATACCGATCTGCTAGTTCCAATATTGTGGGTGTATGCTTCAAATTGTGAAGACCTAGCACATGCATGGTTTCAGTGGTGATGACATTGATGGTAGCACCCGGGTCTACCAACACATTTGGAATCTATACCCCATTAATATGTACTATCAAAATTGGGTTTCCCAAATCTCCATATTTCGCCGGCATTGATTTTCCCATCATGAAGTCCAATAACTTTCCCATAACATGTATATTGAGGGGATCTTTAATTTTCTTTGTAGGTTTCTTTGAGTAGTATTCCCTAAGAGTCTTTGCATAGATTAGCACATCCTTCATAGCTTGTAACAAGGGAATTTTAACAAATAAGTCCTACAATTCTTCTAATAAATCAAATTCAGCTTGAGGGCTTGGTTTACTCATAATGAGTCTCTCTACGTAAGGTGGTTCAGATTGATGATGTTTAACAGGAGGCGCCTGGTTTTTATCAATTTGTTTTGGCTTTTTACTAGTTGGTTCTGCCTCCTTATCTTCACTATCAAGCTGTTCAATGATAAATGGAGGAGATTGGACGTTAACTGTCCGACCTAATCACAAATTCATTTCATACAACTCTACAGTGGAGATACTATATGAAGGTAGGTTAAGAACATCAGCATGATGAGCTCCCTTATTGTTAGGGTTAGGATTAGGTTGCATTAGAAGCTGAGGATGGGCAGGCTGGTTACCAAGAGGCACATTGGAGGGAAGTTGGAGTTACTATTGAGGCATCTGCTATAGCATATGCTGAGGAAACTATCTAGCAGAGGATCGTTGCCAACTTAGAGCCCATGGAGAGCTCGTACTAGCTTGAGGGTTCCATCGCTGCCAAGGTAGGTACTGGTATTATGGCCACATGGGGGAGTAAGCCATGGTCTGAGGATTCATATTGCAATTATTGAAATACTGAGATGGATCTGGGTACATACCTTGATTTCCCATCTGTGCTCGAGGCTACCATGGCTTCCTGGATCCCCTGAGGTACAGTTGCTCCGTGTCCTCCCTTGTTCCTTAAAATACTACTTTCAAGCCCGACAAGGAGGGGCATGAGCTTGTCGCATGATTAAGTTCACAGATCGCACATTCCTCTATGGAATTTAGTGGACATTCCCTCTGTGGATGCTTCTTTCTGCACTTCGAAGAAAATGTTGCCATGGCCCTGTCCAGCTCCAGCTTCTTTTGTTTTACTTGCAGGTGTCCATCTGTGCCAACAGGGTACTGAGTATATCTGTTCTTAGGTTGTCTAGCAGGTTTCTGATTTTTGTTTTTGTAACACCCCCACTAGATCCATTTGCTGAACAGATCCCCTGCTTGTTTTTCGCAAGCCCCCTTGAGCACTAAATACATAATTTGAAAATATCTTCGAATTTCTCCTTGGAGATGTCTCCCTTTCCCACAATGTTCAATAATTCCATTGAGTCTTATCGAAGGGATTGAAGGAGGATAATATTTAATATTTCCTTATCCAGGTCAGATTGAACTGACCTCTGTAAGGTGTAATTGAACCTTTCCACACAGTATTCCAAGAATTCATCTTCTTTCTATGTGAACTTGAAGAGTTTCTCCTTAATGTCTCGAGATTTACAGTAATCCTGGTATTTCTCTAGAAAAACCATCTGCATATCCTCCCATCTGGAGATGGATTTTCCTCCAAGGCCCATGAACCATTGCAGAGCTATACCTTTTAGAGTATAAGGAAAAATATTTAACTTTTGGGCATCTATTGTGTAGTCATACCCCCAGCATACTATGTTGAACTCAAATAGAAATGTGTCGGGGTCTTCTTATATAAGCCCATGAAAGTTCGGTAAGGCTTCCAATGGGATAGGCTTTGTAGGCGTACCAGTTCCCAAATCCCTAATATGAAAATCGATGGTGGAGTTTGTGGGAGCCATGAATATCTTACAATAATCAATGGGATTTCAACAGGCTCTGCGGAGAGTGGCTGAGGATTCTTTACTACAAGGACTCGACTTGCTTTGGTAGCACTTCCCTAGTCTCTTAGTGATGTGAGTATCTCCTTGTTTCATTCTCCTGTGGCCTAATGGCTTGACCCCTCAGCTGCAACTTCCTTTGCCTTACTAGAGTATTCCGACCCTGTCGATGTTCTACTTGCAATTTCTTCCTCTACAATCGCCAACGCAAGATTCTCTAGATCAGGTCTACAACTAGATATTTCTTCCACTACTAGAGGAACTTGTTGTGTCGAATCAACAAAGAATGTCGTAGCCAGCACTCGTTTCTCTAATGATTGTCCCTCGGACTTCACCCTCCTTGCCCTTGGTCTCACAGTTGCATGAGAGGATGCTTCGGATTTAGCCTTTATGATGATCTCTACGATGTAAGTTTTTTTTCCCAAGTCTGGTCCTCCCCTCTTTGGGGCTCTCCCTCTACCCCTTTTATTTGGTTCTTTTTTCATAGAAAAGTTTGTTTGATGGAGGGTATTGGATGAACCTACAATGCTTCAACCTTGGAGTAAGGCGTCAAAGGACCATTCCTTCCCCAAGATGAAAGAACTCACAAAATGAAAGGCAACTAACGAAACAAAAATCTAGGGTTTCAAGGCCAGATTAGGGCATCAAAGGACTCCTCCCTCCCTGGGACAAGAACCCAAAAACAGATTCAAACCACAAGAAGCCCTAATACTTCCATATCTAAAGCAGGGCGTCAAAAGACTCCTCCCTCCCTAGGGTAAAAGCTAGCGTTTTCCCAAAAAGGAAACGTAGAAGGGTTAAAAAGAAATAAATATAACTCAGAGTCTGGAGTAGGGCATCAAAAGACTCCTCCCTCCCTAGGACAAGAGAATGGCCCAAAATCAAACAAAAAGCAAAAATAGACAATTAAAAAATATACCTACATTCAGAACGTGAAGCAGAGTGAGAAAACTCGTTCTCTCCCCAAGACAAGAGATTGACCTTCTTGTTGGTTCGGATTGTTGTTTGTGTTATGAAACCAACTCACAAAAAGATAGAAAAGAGAGATAAACACCTTAGAATTCAGCCTCTTCGAGGGGGCAACCTCATTTACATTACACAAATGAACAATTCTTTGATGATTCAATCGACAAAACATCCTTTCTATATATAGAAGTCTAAGGGGTCACAATATAACCAAGCCAACCTAACAATAATAATACAAAGGCACAAAAATAACAATAGAGTGATTCTATGGGACATAGTAATAACAATATGGGGACAATAGAGGCACAAAAATATTAATAAGGGACACAACTACAATAGTAATCGGGGAATCACTAGTAATATAGGGACCTAAAATGCTGCTCTCCTTCAAAAATGTGTTTTCCTCAACACTTGAGTAGTTCTAGATGCTTCTGTATAAAATTCTCATTCTTCCATGTGGAATCTTCAGTGGATAAGTTTTTCCACTTGATGAGATACTCTAAAATGGATCGATTTCGTAGTTGTTGAGTTCTTGTTTTTATGACTCCTTCTGGTTCCAATATAATTTTTCCTTCCTTTTCCAGTTCTGGCAATATTGTTTGAACTGGGAGCTTGTCGCCTATAACCTTCTTTAAACATGAACCATAGAAAACTGGGTGCACTCGAGAAGTTGCAGGAAGCTCAAATTTGTATGCCATAGTGCCAATGTTTTGCAACACCTTGTACAGACCATAATACTTTGGTGATAATTTATTATCCTTCTTAGCTTGCTTGAGGGACATTTTTTTATATGATTGTAGCCATAGGAATAAAGAGTCACCTACATCAAAACTTCTTTCATTGCGATGTTGATCTGCCTGTTGTTTCATTCTATTCTGTGCCAACACGAGGTTATCTTTTAAGAGTTGGAGAACTCGTTGCTGGTGGTCAATGTGATGTTCCACTGCTTGAACCTTATAATTTTCTCTTAAATATGATGTGATGGATGGTGGCTGATATCCATAAAGTGCCATAAATGGGGTCATCTTTGTTGCAGTATGGAAGGAATCGTTATATCACCATTAAGCCAGAGGCAACCATTTGACCCATTATGTCTATTTATCAAATACAAAGCAATGAAGGTATCCTTCCAAACCTTTGTTTAATATCTCAGTTTGCCCGTCAGATTAAGGATGATAAGATGAGCTATGAGCTAACTAAGTACCAAGACAAGAAGATAATTTTGTCCAAACATTTCCAGTATAAATGGGATCTCTGTCACTTACAATAATCTTTCAGTTTCCATGTAGCTTTTGATTTATTTCCATAAATGTAGTAGAAATTGTACTGGCTTTAAATCGATGTGATAATGAACAAAAGTGTACATACTTGGTAAGTATGTCAACTACCACCATGATGACACTGTTGGGTCCCTATAATACTAGTGATTACCCCATTACTATTGTATTTGTATCCCTTATTAATATCGTTGTGCCCCTATTGTCCCCATATTGTTATCAGTGTGCCCCATAGAATCCCTCTATTGTTATTTTAGTGGCTTTATATTATTATTGTTAGGTCATCTGAGTTATATTATGACTCCTTAGACTCCTATATACAGAAAGGAGGTTTTGTCATTTGAATCATCCAAGAATTGTTCATTTGTGTAATGTAAAAAAGGTTTCCCCCTCGAAGCGGCTGAATTCTAAGGTGTTGATCTCTCTTTTCTATCTTTTTGTGAGCTGGTTTCATAACATCTTGTATTAGAGCTTTGGATTCTAGGGTTTCACTAGTCCAAACAGGTCATCGTGGCAGTTTCGCTATAACGTTTTTTCTGCAATGTTTCCTAAGCTAAAACAAAACCCATTTGAGAAGAAATTGTCTGAATATTGGGTCCAAATTTCAGAGCTTTTCGTACTATATTTGCAGAGATATGATTTGAGGAAGTTGGCCTTTTTGCAGACTCCTAAATTACATTCCAAATAGGTAACCTGGGGAAAATCGTCATAACTTTCTCTCTGAGGATCGGATTGAAATTTCGTAAGAAGGTACAAAAAGAGGACAGACTTTAGTTTCTTGTATATATTTTTCAGAGCCAATGGTTGAAACAGTGACTCGTGGTACATCGTACAAGTCGCTCTACTGAACTAGTCTATAATCAGGTCATCTTGGGAGATTGTGCACAACTCTTCCTTGGAGAATCCAATTCGGATCAGACTAGTGGCATTGGAAAGAGGACACAAAGGGCTGCTACATGTCACAATTTTAGAACTAGATGATCCGAAATTGCAGAGATACATCAAATTCAATATCAAGCTTCTACAAAGTGAAAAAAGGTGTGTAGTTTTTATTTTTTTCTTTTTGCATAAGCTGGGTTTGAAAAATTAGTTTGAATTGGTAATTGATCCCCTGAGGAAAGAAAATGAAAACACCTAGTAAGCAACTTGAAAGCTCTAGCATGACTCATGAAGAAGAGGAACAAATGCAACATGATATATCAAAATTACGAGACCAAGTGCAACAAGTGTCACTTGCACAAAAAGAAACAGAATCTAATATGGATGGTTTAAGGAAAGGTGTAGAAGCTAAGATGGATGGCATGGAAGCTAAGATGAATGGCAAGGACGCTAAAATTGATGGCATGGATGATAAAATGGAAGAATTGAAGATAAATATGAATAAGTTGCTACAAGAAATGGTCACTAATGGTGAAAGGGTAGTAAAGGAAACTCATGATGAGAACAAAAGAAATGTTAATCATGATTCCATAGACTCTAATGTTGGATTGAGGACCCACCATATTCCAAAAATAAATATGAGTAATTTTGATGGCAAGGATCTCGCAACATGGATATTACGGATGGAGCAATTTTTTGATCTCAATAATGTCCAAAACACACAAAAGGTACGTATTGCAACTTTATATTTGGAACCAAATCAGTTTGTATGGTATCAATGGCTTTGCTCTCGTAAAAAAATTATCACTTGGGTAATTTTTACGGAAGAATTGACAACACATTATGAGGATACAAAAAGAAATACTTTTTTTAGCCAATTGATAAGTCTCAAACAAAAGGGTTCAATAATGGAGCACATTGACGAGTTCCAAAAATTGAACATAAGGGTAAAAAATATTCCATAGGAGCATAGGATTGATCTGTTCATAGGGATTTTAAAGGATTATATCCAACATGATGTTCACCTTTGGGAACCTGATTCATTAGAGAACGCATTCGAGTTAGCAAGAAAAATGGAAAGAAAAATTATGGCAACCAGGAAGCATACCACTCACAACTATAAAGATGGAAGTGTTGTTGCACCTAGTCTTCCACAACCTATAAGGTTGACACCACAACAATTGGAAGAAAAAAGAGCAAAAGGCTTTGTTACAATTGTGATAGCAAATACACTAAAGGTCATAAGTGTGCTGAGAAGAAATTATTCTACATAGATTGTGAAGAGGAAGAAGAAAAGGAGCAAGAAAGTCAAAAGAAGAGGATATACTCCAGGAACAAAGCCTAGATGAAGAACAAATGAATTTGACCATATCTTGTAATGCATTGGCAGGAATTACCACTCCTCAAACCATCAAGATAGAAGGACAAATCAAGAGAAAAAGGTAATAGTGTTGATTGATTAAGGAAGTACCCACAATTTTATTCATTGTAAGGTAGCAAAAGAATTGAATTGCTTCCTAGCACCAGAATGTCAAGTGATGGTTGCAATGGAGGAACGATAAATTGCTCTGGAAAGTGCCATAATATCAAGCTATCCATGGGAGAATATGTATTGACTAGCCCAATGCTTTCCATTCCAATGGGAGGTGCTGATGTTGTACTAGCAGTCCAATGGCTACAATCCCTGGGTACAA
>APFE030517235.1:72367-95925 GCA_000404065.3 Pinus taeda | reverse complement strand
ATTCCTCTGAGCTCCTGCTACCTTCAGAAGTTCAGCTCTTTGATTTCGGGAATGAATAATCTTCAAACTCCCGGCAGACGCACCAAAATGTTATCACAAAATCATGTACTGATGGCTGCTAATCAGTTAGAGTCTATGTAACTATTTCAGACCAGACTCTTGGCTAAGGATTAGCCTCCCTAACCTGAGAGGGCTCTCTCAAAATAAACTATTGATTTACCTTTAAGCACTAAGAGGGCTAACTCTTGTAATGAGAACTTAAACAAACATGATGGTTGGACATATAACATAACATTTCTTCCATTGGGCTCATGGAGTCAAACACTATTTCAGTAAACTGTTAACTACTCTTTCATAGAAGTCAAGGCATGTAATGTTTAAACGCTCAAAACATTTTCAAAGAACCTCAACTCATAAGTATACACAGGAAGTCTGAGCACTAGGTGAATTCAGAGTGATTGTATACCTATAGAGCTGTAAAACTTACATTTGGTAAGATAAAACCACAAACATCTTGAGCCTTTTAACAAAGTATGAATCTTGAGAAGAAAAAGTAGTCTTTATATTACTGTAAAAAGCTTTATACACAGGCCAATATAAACTCTGTTTTTTACATCATAGTTTCATCTATATATAGAAAAACATTCTTAACTACTTTGAGCCTCCTCCTCTAGCATGAGGGGAGCTCGATGACTGTAATTAACTACCCCTATCTATTTTTAACAGACTCATTAAACATACTAAGTATTGAGCTGTAATTACAAAGAGTCCTAATCAAACTTAAACTCTAATTCTATTCTCCTCGTACATGATTCCTTTCTTGATCTTTGACAGTTGTATCCTTTTAGTTTTGGCCGTGATTGCTGAGATAAGGATGCAAGGAACAAGGTTAGCATTGGATGCTGAATGTGCTGATGGTTCATTGATTATAAGAACAAACACCTGTTTTTTCGGTCCCTGTCTCCTACCATCCTTCGAAAGTTAAGCAATATGTTCCCAGCTCTTTAATACCCCAAAATTGATGAGCATCATCCATATTTCCTGATATGCTAGAAGTCTTGTTGATTGAACATGTGTATAAGCCCAAATCCTCGTATGCATCTCCAACCAAACCTTAATCACCAGTAATAAAGTAACTTTATTAAAGCTGTAACTTAAGACAAAATATTTCACCTTTATGGAGAATGCACACTTGTCCTTATCAAAATGGCCCTGATAGTCTTATGTGGTCTCCTTGATGTCCATTAGGTGTTTCCTTTAAAAATCTGCTGACCTCACCATTAAACTGCTCATTTTCCTCATAAAACAGCACCTACAGCACCGAGAATAAAGTGGCTTTATAACCAAAAATCTTAAACTTAAGTTAAAAGATTTCACCTTTTGTTAAAGGTACACCTGGCATATGTTGAATGGCTGTAGCAGCTTGCTTTGATGCCTTTCATGTCACTGAGGTGTTCTCTTTGCAAATTTCTGATTCTTTCATTAAACTGTTTCCCTGTGTTAAAAAACAACACCTACAGCAGTTTCGCAGTTCCCTAGCGCAATTTTGGTCACCCGTTTCTCCCAGCTCAGAATGAATTTGAAGAAACAGAAAGAGGTTTTTGTAGTGCAGCATGTTAGGAAGCAAAACCTCTTTCCATTTGCAAAATTGAGTTCTCAGATGCTCAAAAACGCTTATGTAAGTTAACTAGTAAAACTAGTTTTTTTAGCTAAAACAGGCTGCTACAAGGGTTTCGTAGCGCACTACGAAACTGCTGAGTAATTACAAAAACCACAGTTTAAGGCCAAAACTTTGACTTCCTTGATCTTTCCTTTGTTTTGAAATGACTTTCCCATATACCACGAGGTTGTTCAAAACTGAAAACATAGACACCATCCTTTTAAAGTAAACTTCAAAAGGCAATCTATCAAAATTATTATTTAGCCTTACTTGCTATGGGATTTCCTTTATTGCAGGTGAAGTACTGAGCATGACAACTGACCATAGAGCCTCCATTTTATTGACATGATATTCTTTGGTTACATGTTTCCTTGAGGTTATTTTTCGTTTGGCAATTTCAAGATTTGCCAAATTCAACTTTCTCTTCAACTCTTCAAAACTACATTCCTCCTGTTGAGGGATGATTGCCTTACCTCTGTCACTTTTATGCAGCTGTGATGATGTTTCCTTAGCCCTAGGGCTAAGTCCTATTTCAGCTCTTATGATATCTCCCTTTCTTTGGATATTTTCTCCTTTGAAACCGCTTTAGATAAATCAACCTAGAAGGAAATGCATTGCTTAATTGAGGAGCTACCTCGCTTGAATTTGATGAAGATTTCTAATCTCTTTTTCTTTGAAATTTGTTTAGTGATAACAAGTTCTATATATAGGAGTCTAAGGGGTCACAATATAACCAAGATGACCTAACAATAATAATATAAAGGCACAAAAATGACAATAGAGGGTTCATTGGGCATAGTAATAACAATATGGGGAAAATAGGGGCACAACGATATTAATAAGGGATACAACTACAATAGTAATGGGGGCATCACTAGTATTATAGGGACCTAACAGTTTGAACCTTGTTAGCCTCCCTGGCAATGGTGCCAAAATGTTGGTGTCTAGGTATGAATGATTTATTCACCCTATTGCAACATTAAATTATCAATTCAGGTGTGTATCCTTTCAAGAGAACGCACAAGGTATATGCAGGGGAAAACACGTAATCCGTTCCAACCAAGGGTTCATGGTTTAAGATTCAAAACATGGTTGTAATATTAAACTAACTAGAGAACTTCAAAAATAATCACAAACTAATAAATGACACACACACAAAGACGCAGCGTTTGATCAAAAGAGTGGGCCCAACTCTCTAATCAGGGTTGCATTAGTCATGGAAAAGATTGGAGTAGCAAAATAGATGATATTTTATTAATCTATAACAGGTGATTACAATAGCGATGGGAGAACCCCAATTCATAGGAACAATATACCTTTTATACACAGCAAGGGAGATTAATAGATCTCCCTAAAACATGGTAATTGTATATTCAAAATTGTACATCAGTTGGAATGGCACCAACACCAGATGTCCGAGATAGCAAAAAGGCCCAAGAATAGTTTCAGGGGATCAAGACTCTGGCTACGCAGCCTCCTTATTGTTGGTCGTTACCAAATCTATTACAAGATGTTGAAGCGAGGGTTCCTATTCTCAAATCTGCAATCAAACATATGTTTTAGTACTACGAATATATAAGACTCCGTGAATTTACTTCATTAATTAAAATACTCCAATTGGACAAGTCAGGGGTATTCACCTTGTAAGTTTAGCATAACAGCGTGGGTAAATGAGTACAAAAAGGTCAAAAAGGATAATAGAAATGGACGGAAAGATGGCCCAATTTGGTACCCAATAAGAAGATGTTCACATAGACTGTAAAATTTTCATTAAGCATGTATAGCTTAACCTCCAGGGTTTTGGCTGCTTGATTTGTTTCCTATAGTGCCAAGCCAGTAATTGTTTTAAATGCCATGAGCGCTCGATGGTTTGATTATAATTATTTTCCCTAGCCTTGGTGAAGCTTGGGTTAGGAATCCAAGAAAATTGAGCTTCTATGTCTACTTTGTTGGCTCGATGTTGAATAACCCTGGCCTAGTTCTCCACCTTTTGGATGCGCTCTTGAGTATATTCAGGGAAAATTCTATTATAATTGAGGGAAATGTTCCTATACCTAGCCACTGTAGTAGTGTAGGATATATTATTGGTGCTTGGGTTGGCAGGCCAGTGATTGTTAACTCGATTCATGATTGGGATCTCAATTCACATGGGAGAATAATTTGATTTTATGCCAAAGGTGAGGTTCATGATATCGATTTAGGGAAAATGTACCATCACAGGCTGAGATCTGTTGTCCAATGGTAGATTAATTATGATTGTTTCCTTCTTTTTCCTTGGAATTGATAGCCTCACGCTCCTGCTTGAGGGGCCCTTCCCTCAAATCCCTCTATGAAAGGGACTGCAACCTATCATTATGAGTTCAACCCTCATTGGCAAGCGTGACCGCCAAGACATTTTCTTTCCTTCCGACCACATGGAAGTGTAGCTCACTAAGGTATTTGATGCGTTGATGGATACAATGTAGAGTTTTGGTCAATTGTCATTTTTATGTTTCTCATCTCACGACGGAGCCTTGCTAGAGTTTGAAGGAAGCCATAGTTTCCAGCATCGAGTGTCCTTTGACACTGAAGGGGCTGAAGCATTTCAATTTAGAAATAACCAAACCATGCTCCATCACATCAAACTCTGCCCCATTGTTGGTAGAAGTTCCAAGTTTCCCAAAGTAAATGCATTGAATCTCTCCCTTGGAATTTATGAAAACACCATTGAAACTCACCACTCCTATATTACCTTTGGTTGCACCATCATAATTAAGTTTTATCATATTATTCCTTGGGGGAGATGAGTGGTTGTGCTCTTCAAGGGAAGACTTTATAAGTTTAGGAGTGGCTTGCAAGGGGTAGTACAGATCCAAAAGAAGGAGAATACGTTGGTCCATGGGATGGGGGGGACATGGACATTGGGAAGCCTATATATGGTGACAATTTCACGGATTCTCTGTTTAATGTTGGTAAGAATGTTTTCTCCTTTCCTCTTTACATTCTTGAATTTTTTTTCCATTATGTTGTTTCCAGATATCCCAACGGATGGTCCCTGAAATGAGATTCCAACCTTGATCAACTACAGGGTGGGGGGATATACTAGAGTGCCATTTATTTAGAGTGGTATAGATTGAGGCCCTAACTCTGTCGATGGTTCTAAAAATCTTTGTCGCCCAACCCCATAACTTTTTGGAATAGACATAACTATTCAAAATATGGATGATGGTATCTTCCTGTGATTCACGAAGAGGACATCTAGAGGGATCCACGAAGCCCTTGCATGAAAGATGGTCCCATGTGATATTTTTATCATTCATGACTACCCAAAGGAAAAGGGTGATTTCAAGCTAAAGTTGTCTCCCCCAAGTATTTCTCCATTTTTGTTGTTGTTGCAGCTAATCATGTTTTCCTATGTATTCAAAAGCATCCTTGAGATTGAAGAGCCCAACTGATATTTTTCCCCACCGTAGTTTGTCTTCCCCATAAACAACCTAAATTTTTCGCTCCTCGAGGAGTTGGTAAAAAGAATTCCAGTCAAGATTTTCTGGTAGGGGAAACCAGTCCTAAATCTCCAATGATTCTCTCCAACAAGCTTCAAGCATGATGGGATTCCAATACTGGGAACCTCAAAGTTTCCCGATTGCCTGTATGGTTCTTTGGAGGTGTTAGGTTCCTATACCAGTAGGAATCATAATTTTGAATGACTAAGGTTAAGCCTTGTAATATTGTACATACCTTTTCCTTCTGAAAATGTTTTCCATATTATAAAAATTAAAAAATTTAAAGAGGGTATGTCCTAAAAGAATAAACAAAGGACAAAAAGAATAAGAGAAGGACAAAATAAAATGAAAATATAAGAACCCCAAAAAACAAAGAGACCATGAAAGTGTGCAAGTCTAAATGCCACTACTATTTACTTTTATGCATAATAGTGATTGTGTGCAACTTGTTATTCATGCCACAATTCATGGTAATCAAACTATTTAATCTTCATTATTCCACACTTTCAATTTGATGTTTATAGATTAGAGGATAAAATCTAACCAAACAGTTTAATCCTGGTAGATCATAGTTAGGTAGAGAAAATAAAAGGAGATCATAAGCTTAATTTGAGCCCTTGGATTATATAAGCTTAGAGTTAGATAGATTACTTTTCAAAAGAAAAATAAATGAATAAGGGTTCGCTAGCTTAAATGCACCCAAAGAAATGAAGAAAAAATGTTAGAGGTAAGAAATGGGTAAGTAGAAGAAAGGTTGCTGAACTACAAAGTTAATTGGGTCAAAACACATGCATCATGCTTAGACACATCTTTCAACATGTATGGTCAACTATGGAAGAAAAGACGAAGATTTACAAGATCATATGATTAACTCCCCCACATTCATTTTTCCCCTTTACTTACTAATTTCCTATCCACAAGCATGTTTTAAATACTTTTAATCCTACAAGTCAAAGAAGCTCAGAGCATTTCTTTGACTTTTGGTGGGACTTGACCCTCGACTTTATGACTTATGGACTCAATTTCTAGAATCCCCTTCATAAAATCATTTCCCCTTCATACAAGCCATTTCCCTCATCACCATAAGAAAACCCCTTTCCCTAGGGTTAAACACCTTTGTACCTAGGAAAAGTAAAAACCCCCCATGAAAATCCTTTTTTTCTCAAAAACCCACAAAAATCCTTTTATCCTAAGAATAAATCATAATTGAAAATATTACACTTTACCTTTTTACTTAGGAAAACCCCTTCCGCCCTTCACATTTCATATTAATTATTAATGTTATTATTTAAGTCCCGATATAATCATTTTCCCGTATATTAATTAAAACCCTATGTAAATACCCCAATCCTTAGTTCTAATAAAAATTGTATGAATTACCCATTTCCAAATACAACCTTACTTAGTTCACCTAATCCCAGTAAACCCAAGTTAATCCTATCATTAAGCTCACCTGATTCCCTAATCCCATAATTAAGCCCCTCCCAATCGCTTAACCTAGGATAAATTCCTAAATTAACCCCAAACTACTGTGATTAAGACCCATGGCCCCCCCTTCAACTCCTATTCATTTCCTCCTGGAATCTTCTCCACCGGCTATCATCAGATCACAATTTCCCTAATCTAACCGACCATAGCCATATCGGCTGAGCCCGATAGCCTGCCTTTACCTACTCCATAAGGCAATTTTGCTTGACCCTCGGATGGCTACGTGTCAAGCACCAAGATACATCAGGTGACCCCTCCTAAAAACAACCCACACCACAAAAGCAGTGTGATGACCCCTAATACCACCTCCCCACCAACTCGATAAACCACCTATGATTCGTAAATATGTAATTTCGCACCATATTCAAAAAGTCACCCATTAGACTTTAAACCTTGAAAATCCATGTTTGCATGCCTTTCGCCCGTTTAATAGTGTAAACCCATAAAACTTTTCAGTGTCACCGCGAACCTCTGTCAAACTATTCCACCTCCATTTTTGTCCAAAACACTACCACAACCCCTTTCCCAAGAATCCCTATGCAAATGAAGCCATGAAGTGCCCTTCCAGCCGACCAAAGTTTTCTTAATTATTATTGAATTTTACAGGTAATCAACCGAGGACAGAGCTTGGATAAACAATTCTGATACTAGTTGCAGAACTTGTTTACTCCAAGAATCGACTAGAAACCTATCAAAGTCCTATATTAAGAAGAAGAAGACCATTATATGAGGAAAAACAATAAATAAAGTCACACACAAAGCTGAGAAGAAAACTTTCATATAAAGCCTTGATAGTCAAAACAGAGGAACCAGATAGAGGATGCAGTTAGAAGACAAATAAACAAAAGATACTGAGACTTGATCAATATCCACTTCTCGGTGTTGATACACATAAAGTCAAAAGAATTTACTATTGAAACACAAAGTAAAAGGTTAAGTTGTATAGTGAAAGGAAAAAAAACAGTGAAGGATAAAGATAGGTCATCAGAGTGAGAGAGTATCAGAGTCAGAGAGAATCAAATGAAAGCCAGATTTAAATAAAGCCTCTAGTGTGATAATTCAAACAACAAAAAGCATAAAGAGCTAAAATCAAACCATAAAATCCAGCAATACCACAACAAAAGGGATAGCATGAAAGCAGTTCAATAGCTGCCTCTATCTTCGCACGAGAAGATATTTATATTTCCTAGATTAAATCTCAAGTTAGTTTGAGATATTTGTAATAAAACCTTAGTATAAATACTTCACAATTTGAAGTATGTAGGGTGGATTCTTAGATATCTCTATAGATTTCTTGATCGAAAGACTGTAAAGCCATTGGAGCATTAGTTGAAGCCAGCAAGATGGATTGACAAATAAAGACCCGATATTTCAAAGGATTCATGTGTGGAGTGAAGTGCAGACAAGTATTTTCTCATGTTGTTGTTATATCTTAAAGTTTTTTCCATTATTTTTATCTAAATATGAATTCCATAACTAGAGTGTTGTATCAAAATTTGTTTAATTACACTTTGTTATTACAGTTAGGAAAATACATGTTTTCTGCTGATAATATAAGTTAAGGAATTCTTAATTGCTCCTTAGTTTAGGTTGTTTCTTTATAATCTATAGCAAAGGATCCTTAATTGCCCTTTGTTTTTTATTACCCTTTCTTCCTCGTTTCAATCTCAGTCTGAGAATTCTTAATTGCTCTCTCACCCTGGTTAAAACCCTTTTCACCCCTCTCGCCTAAAGACCTACACTCTACTCTTCTATCTTTCCCTTTGAACATTCCCTTTAGTGAGTTGATCTAGTCTTGTTTCTCTTTTGTTGACTCCATAGCCCAATGGACTAGAGATATCATCCTATCCATCTGTTTAAAGACTCCCACCACCCAATCTTTAGTACAAATAAAAAACCCTTTGAACATTAAGAACTAGCCTAAAATCCCATCAAGCATAGATAAACCATATAGAGAGAGGCCTCTCTGGACTTAGGTTGGCTAGAGCCTATGCCCAAAAGTTGGTTTCTGGTTACCTCAGTCATTTTCCTTCTTCTAATAACTTCTAGAGAAAATTCTAATTGCTAACATAGTGGCAAATCTGCTGGGGAACCAACAATTCCCCAGTCCTAATAAAGCTTTAATAAAAATCCAATTCTATATTTTGAGCCTCTTAAAGTAGTTTGTTAGAAGTTATATTGGAAAAAAACTTAGAAAAACAACTAAAATTTTTGAAAATTTGACGTCTAGGAAGACTCATTTTACTAGGGCTAATCCAAATCCCAACCCTCCCCTAGTAGTTGATAATCCCAACTTGATTTCAAGAAAATCTAAAAAAGAAGAAAGTTCAGTTAGTCAATCACCTTTGGTTAAATCTAATTCATGTCGTGATGAGTGGTTACTTTTAGAATATCTTCCCTTTGGTAAGAAATTTTTCTTTTCATTATTTAGAACGAAATCTGAAAGTGAAATATACGAAACTATTCTAGATCTTGATTTCATTGCAGAGCTTGAACTCCAACAGGCCAACAGATCAATTGATGAGTACATTCTGAAGTCTCCATGATCATCCATGAATACTACTACTACCCTAAGTTTTCTGAATAGTTCTCCACTACTTTAAGTTCACCACTACTCCCTTCAATTTCAATACCTATTGAAGTCCATTCTGCACCACCATTTACACCTTCACTCCCTCACTAGCCTATCATTACTCATTCACCACCTACTAGTCCTAGTTATTCATCCACTACTTCATTAATCCAAAGTATATCAAACCCACAACTTATCCCCTCTCAACCAATAGTAATGGAACATAGATATGCTCCTCTTTTTTTACCTACCCAACTTCATGCTATGCCTACAGATTATCAGAGTAAGATTCCCTTGTTTGATTTTGTTGGTCACTACATTGCCCAAAAACATGTAAACACGATGTTTGACTTCTTTGAACTACATGAAATAGATGAAGACGATGTCCAGATGAGACTTTTTGCCCAAACTTTTACTGGTGATGCCAAGAAGTGGTTTAAAGCCTTGCCTGCCAATCATATAGCAGACCTAGAAAATTTCCAAAGGTTGTTTATTGATAGGTGGGAAAAGAAAAATAATCCCTTACAAATCCTTTCAGAATATGAGAATAGTTGGAGAGGACCTAACGAGATCGTTCAAGATCACTGCACTAGATTCAATAACATATATAATGCCATCCCAATTAACCTTAGACCCCCACTTGACTTAGCATTAATAAAGTTCCCCGATGGTTTTGATACCAATATGTCATACCAACTTAGGGAAAGAAACCCACCAACGTTAGAACAAATGCAAAGTGTAGCTGTTAGTGTAGAATCCAATTTCTTAGCTAAAAGGGCTAGAGTTAGAAATGAAAGAGAACTACTAAGGAAGAAAATTCACCATCTGATCTTAAAATAGATAACTTGACCAAAAACATGGAAAGACTAATGGAGAGAATAGGTAACATACAAAGGAAACCCCAATGGGATAACCAACAAGCACCTCCAATTAGAAACCCAAATTTCAGAAATCACCAAAACATGGGGAAAAACGGATCAGATCAAAACATAAGGTCTCCTTTTCAAGAAAATTATGTAGAGACATCCCAGCGAGAAAATCCAGAGCATGATACACAAATTAACCTAATCGGAGTAAATGATGAGGACACTATTTTTCTAACCCAAGATGAGTAGGAACTGTATATGTTGCAACAATTATAGGTACGGTTTGGTGAATCATTTCATTATAAACAAGGATATGACTTTGCCATTTTTAAAGTCCACAAGCAATATAATCTAAGAAGCAAAAGGAATGTAGATGTACCTAACCAAACTAAGAAAACAACCCAAAATCAACCCAAGAAAATAAAAGAAGCCCCTGTTTCAAAGAAACTCCAAATCCTCTCTAGGTAGAACCCAAATCCTTCTGGCCCCACAATTGTAGATATAACCTCTGATCAACCTTCTGCTGATCAACCATCCACTTCAATTCCACTTGAAAATCCACATAAGGCTATCCCTAATAAAGAAAAATAAAACAATCCTACTCAAATCCCTACTGATAAATATCAAAACCTTCAAAGAGAAAAAACCTCTTTGCCTTTCAATTTGGGAGTAGACATAACAAAGCTAAAGATTCAAGTCCCTTTAATAGAACTAATCAAGAATGAATCCTATAAATCATTGATAAGCCAGACCTTAAACATTGCTGAAAATGAGGATTCTATTAACTTGTTTGATGACCAAATAGAACTCATATTTGGCCCAAATGTTAATGGCAAACCACTAGAAGGATGAGTTCCACCTTTTTACATAAGCCTTACTATCCATGATAAAATTATACACAATGCAATGTTGGATTCTGGGGCCTCTCACAATTTAATGCCCAAATTAGTAATGGAGAAATTGAACCTCGACATTACAAGGCCTTACAAAGACTTATTTTCATTTGACTCTACTCAAGTAAAGTGTCTAGGATTAATTAAAAACCTATGTGTCACTTTAGTCCAATATCCTGCCAAAAGCATCCTTATGTACATTGTAGTTGCTAACATCCCACCAAAGTATGGCATGTTGTTATCGAGATGATGGGGAGCCAAACTTCAGGGATCTCTACAACTAGATATGTCATATGCAACAATTTATTGTTTTTGGACAACCTAAGAAACTGTACTGAGAAACCTTAATGAAATATATGGTAAGTAGCCAGGATTGGCCTCAAAAGTTTCCAATCTACTCCATACATTCAAATATTGATTCTTTTATCTTGTATAATGCTTATCAAACTCAAGAAACATGTTTAGACAATATTGATACAAAACCAAAAGAAATTGTAGTTTCTACAAAAAATGAGGCTAATCAGACTACAAAGCTATTCAATGAACAAGAAGGTCTAATTGTTATGAATGATGAAAAGTTTGTTCCACCAGAAAGTGAAAATTATGATCATGAGATATTATGGCACTTAGAATTTGATGGATCCGTCAATAGATTAGGAGCAAGAGCAGGAGTGTGGATATATAATTTGGAGAACAATTACTTAGAAGGCCATGCATATAGATTGAATTTTAAATGTACAAATAATATAGCTGAATACAAACCATTAATTTTAGGTCTTAAGTTAGTTAGGAATCTACGAGCTAAAAGAGTTTGTGTTATGGGAGACTCTGAACTAACTGTAAAATGGATTGATGTTGTATATATGACTAAAGACCCTAGATTAAGTTGCTATAGAGATACTATTATAGAAAGACTTAACACTTTCCTAGAAACAAAGCTTGCATTCATCCCTAGAAAACATAACATGCAAGCCCATAGTTTATCAATGTTTGCCAGCACTTGTCAATTACCCTTCCAACCTAACTATCAGTACACTGGTGAAGTTAGGCACAAACCTACAATTCCAAATAATTTGAAGAATTGGCAAATATTTTCTAATGATAAATAGATAAACAATTTTTTACTTTCAGAAGAAGAGTTTGTAAATAACTACATAGATACTGATACATCCATAGACCCTGACACAAAGGATAAGAGAGAAATAAATGAGATAGAAGATGATAAAATAGATAGACTTAACCCAACTAAATTTACCAAATCAAATGTAGATAACCTAGAGCTAATGGAGATTGATGAAATGATCAATGAAGAAACTGAAGTAATTAATCTCAAGGATAACTTCTTACCAAAGGGATTAACCCCTCTTGAATATTTATTTGATTCAGATGATGTTCCTAGGAAACCTAAAATTGAACCATTAAGGTCTGACATTGAGGAATGTAATATAGGCACTAATGAAAATCCTAAATTGATCAAACTTTCAAAATCATTACCTCCAACTAAAAAAGTGAAATACATTGACTTGTTGAAAGAATTTAGGGATATTTTTTCTTGGATTTACGAGGACCTTAAATCATATAACACCAACATCATCCATCACACAATTTCTATTAAATAAAATCAAAAGCCTTTCAAACATAAACTAATAAGGATCAATCCTATCTTATTAGCTGCACTTGAAAAATAAATTCAGATGATGTATGATGCCAAAATAATTGCACGAATCAGATCTTTTGATTGGGTCTCAAACTTGGTGCCAACTAGAAAGAAAACTAGTGAGATTAGACTCTATGTGGATCTCAAAAAACTCAACAACGTGTCCCTAAAAGACAATTACCCTCTCCCCAAAATGGATCACATTTTACAGAGAGTATTTGGATCAGCCAGAATCTCATTGTTGGATGGGTTTTCTAGTTATAATCAAATCTTAGTTCATCCAAATGACCAATCCAAAACTTCATTTACTAATCCTTGGGGCACTTTTATCTATGTGAAAATTCCTTTTGAGCTAATGAATGCAGGAACCACTTTCCAGAGGGCTATGGAAATAGCCTTTGCTAAAGAAATTCATGATTTCCTTCTGATATATCTAGATGATATTATTTTATTTTCAAAGTCTAACAGTCAACATTTAGATCATATAAGGCAAGTTTTTATTAAATGTGGGAAGTTTGGAATCTCCTTGAACCCCAAAAGGTCCTTGTTTGCATTAGAGGAAGGAAAGTTGCTAGGTCACATAATCTCGAAAGATGGTATAAGAATAGACCCTGCAAGAATAGAAGCCATCTTACAAATAAGACACCCTAGGAACATTAGAGAATTACAAGGTTTCTTAGGAAAAATCAACTTTCTTAGAAGATTTATATCTAACCTAGCAGAATTAATTAGATCACTAAACAATATGCTGAAAAAAGACTCCACCATAAAATGGACTGTTGAGGCTAAGAAATCCTTTGAAGACATCAAACTAGCCTGAACTAAAACACCTATATTAATTAGTCCTAATATTGATAGAGATTTCTTTTTATGTTCCTTTGCTTCAAAACACACAATAGTTGCAGTCCTATTACAAAAAAATGACGAGGGCTATGAACGACCCATTGCTTTCTTTAATAAAGCCCTGTGAGATGCCCACTTGAGATATAACATAATGGAAAAACATGTCTTGGCTTTGGTCAAAGCGATTAAAGATTTTAAGGTATACATCTTATATTCTCACATAGTAGCCTACATTCCCAATTCAGTAGTAAAAGACATCCTAACTCAAGATGGTCCTGGTTGAAAGAGGGGAAATTGGATTGCAAATATTTTGGAGTATGATATAGAAATTAAACCTACAAAGTTAATCAAGGGCCAAGGTTTAGCCAAGCTCATGGTTGAATTGAACTGTCAGTCCTTAGATATAAACTTTATTGTAGCAATAGATAATGAAGAGGAGATGACGACTCCACTAATCAGCCAAGTCTTTCTTGAATCACCATGGTATGATGATATTGTTTATGTTTTACTAAATTTAAAAGCTCCTCTTAAATTATCTACGACTAAAAGCAGGTATACTTCTCAATTTCTTATTAAAAGAAGAAGCTGACAAAGTTTTACAAGAGTTTCATGCAGGTGACTGTGGAGGACACCTTTATAGGAAGACTACTGCAGATAAAATCCTTAGAGCTGGTTTCTACTCATCTACCTTGTTTTCTGATGTAAAACAATATGTGACCTCCAATCACAAATGTCAAATTTTTGAGGGAAAAAAAAAACTCTTATCTTTACCCCTCAAGCCAATCTCTGTTGAAGTACCTTTCCAACAATGTGGTTTAGCTTCATTGGTGAAATTCACCCACCCTCCTCTACCCAACACAAATGGATCCTCATAGCCACAGACTCCTACACAAAATGGATAGAGGCCATACCTTCAAGGCAAGCCACATATACTATTATCATAACCTTCCTTGAAACCAATATTCTATCAAGATTTGGATGTCCAACTTAGCTCATTACTAATAATGCAACAACCTTTAAATCTAACATAATGATAGATTTCTACAATAAATACCATATCACCCTTGGCCATTCCACATCATATTACCCTCAAGGTAATGGATTGGCAGAATCCTCAAACAAAATCACAGTAAACATCATCAAGAAGTTACTAGAGGACAATAAGAAAACTTGGAATAAAAAGCTAGTCAATGCCTTATGGGTAGACATATTGACTACTAAGAAATCAATTTGTACTTCTCCCTATTAACTAGTTTATGATATGGAAGCTTTCTTTCCATCCTCTCTGAGAGTACCAGTAACGAAGTTACTTCAAGAAATACAGGTTGAACCAAATAGTATCCAAAGAAGAATCAACCAAACTATTCATCTACAACAAAGAAGAGAAGAGGTCTATGTCAAGTCTCAAGTTGTGCAAGAAAAAATTAAGAAGATTTTTTATAAGAGAACCAAGGCTGAAGATTTATACATTGGTGACAAAGTGCTCAAGTGGGACTCAAGGAGGGAAGATAAAGGAAAACATGGGAAATTTTATTTCCTATGGAAATGCCCCTATGTCATTTATGCTAATAGAGGAAATAATGCTTCCTTCTTGAGAGAAATTGATGGTACAGATCCAGAAGGTGGGCTAGTGAATGGTTGAATGCTATAAACATTACTTTGAACCTAATTACTAATTTTCATTTGTATATATTCTATTTTCAAAAGTCTAGTTTGGATTGGATAATGATATTTGAAGTTAAAGCTTGAAGAGAAGGCCCTAAGCTTTAAAAGCTTCACTATCATAACTATCAATAGTATAGATTCATAAAAGGACACTTTGTAAGGCAACATCAACAAAAAATCAAAGGCTACTGATCCCTAAAGTTCTTGAAATTTCACAAGGAAATGCCATCCCCAAGTGGAGTCACTATTAGGTTCCTATACCAGTAGGAGTCATAATTTGAATGACTAAGGTTAAGCCTTGTAATATTGTACATACCTTTGCTTTCTGCAAATGTTCTCCCTCTTATAAAAATTAAAAAATCTAAAGAGGGTATGTCCTAAAAGAAAAATCAAAGGACAAAAAGAATAAGAGAAGGTCAAAAGAAAATGAAAATATATGAACCCCAAAAAACAAAAAGACCATGAAAGTGTGCAAGTTTAAATGCCACTACTACTTACTTTTATGCATAATAAGGATTGTGTGCAACTTGTTATTCATGCCACAATCTATCGTAATCAAATTGTTTAATCTTGGTTATTCCATGCTTTGAATTTTACGTTTATAGTTTAGAGAGTAAAATCTGACCAAACAGTTTAATCTTGGCAGATCATAGTTAGGTAGAGAAAATAAAAGGAGCTCATAAGCTTAATCTGAGCCCTTGGATGATATAAGGTTAGAATTAGATAGATTACTTTTAAAAAGAGAAATAGATGAATAAGTGTTTGCTAGCCTAAATGCACACAAAGAAATGAAGAAAACATCTTAGAGGTAAGAAATGGGTAAGTAGAAGAAAGGTTACTGAACTACAAAGTTAATTAGGTCAAAGCACATGCATCATGCTTGAACACATCTTTCAAAATGTATGGTCAACTATGGAATCAGAGACAAAGATTTAGAAGTTCATATGATTAACTCCCCCAAATTCATTTTTCCCCTTTGTTAGGATATTCTGATACATAGGAAATAGTTAAGTATAACTTGGTCTAGTGTAGAGTTAGGTAAAGTGTGTTTATTTACTATGTATTTTTGTAACTTACAATATGATGGTCATGATATGTAGTGATCCGATAGTTCATTCTCTCCTCGGTATTATTGACACTTGATCGATGGCTTGACACCCAATTATTCCATGATCTCTATTTAAAGAGCATGGAGGGTCATTTGTAGGGTAACCGTTCATGAGAGAAGCTTATGTAAATTTTTATTCTTTTATTAATAAATTGCCAGAAGCGGCCGCGGTGGCTCAAGTCGTGGATTGTTTCCCTCTTTGAGGGTTTTAACCATGTCAAGAACACTGGTGTATTGATCTGTGATCAATTTGTGAGTGGTGTCCTTTGGTGCTCTATCTGAGGAACTTACCCTGTAAATTCCTACATGGTATCAGAGCTATTTGAGGGCCACATCCATTGGTGATCCAAATATGAAGCCGGTAGAACTGCATCCAACTGTCATTTCCTAGATCTACTATTACTGACTACTTTCGGGTCGAGAGGACTGCTCTATTGTGTTATGAGCATCTATTCCAGTGAGGACCACCTTTCATTTGAAGTGAAAAGGTTTCTGGTAGCCCTAGCTACGTTGTTTTTAAGATCTGGAGGTATACAATGTTTATTTGCAGTTTTAAGTTATTTTCTCTCTATTTATTTCGGTTTATCTAGCTCTTTATTTTTTATTACCAGATATATACCTTTCATTTCTGCATATTCTCTTTGCCCCGTGACTTTGTGTGATCTAGGAAAATCATAAATAGAATGTGAATTCTCTTTTCCGCCACGCCTTAGTGTGATCTCGGAAAATCAAAAACATTGAAGAAAATTATTAGTTTCTAGGTAAAGCTAACTTCAAAACATAATGTTTTTTTTTTTGTATGTCCATTTAGGGTTTTGTGGTTTTTTTTTGTGTAGGAAAAAATAGCTTTCTTAGGTAAGAATTCCCCTCAAAGCTTCGGTGGCTAAAAAAGAAAACACCCCCCTTCATATTGTCCAAAAATTATTAACCTTTTAAACTAGCTCACTCAGTCCAAAGTTACTTTATGAGAATAGGGGTCTTGAGTTCACGTGTTTCTTTTTGTTGAGCTAATTAGATTATGTTTGGAAAGGGGGAGGGGGAGGGATTTTTTTTAAATATAACATTATCATTCATTTCCACACATTCCCGCACTTCATCGGCATCTTCGAAAAGCCATAAATTCTTCATCTTGAAGTCATTTTGAGAGTCGTTTTTTTTTTATCAGCCTAATTTTTTGAGATCTTTCCATTGGAACACTTCTTTTCAGCATATATAGCTTCAGTTTCTATTAAAATGGATATTCCATGCCAAGTTATTCTTGACATCACCAACTACTTCCAGTGGTAGTCCTACATTGTGGCTTTACTTAGAAGTAAAGGTATTTACAGAATAGCCTCGGGCCAAGAAACCAAACCGTAAGAAGAAGATAAGGTAGCCAAATGGGAAAATAGGCAAGATCAAGCACGTGGGTTGATAGGGATGTCTATTTCTCCAGACCTTAGATTCCATATCACAGAACTTGATACTTCTAATGAAGCAATGAAACAAATCACTAAAGTTTTTGGAATTAAAAATGAACTTAGAGCCCATCAACTCGCAAATGAGTTACTTACATTGGACCCCAACAATTTTTCTTCCATTGAAGATTTTTTGTCCAAGTTCAAGACCCTTAGACTTCTCTTGGAAGGTGTTAAGGTTAAGAAAGAAGATGGTAACCTTATCTATTCCATTCTTCATAAATTTGGACCAGCCTACACTGTGTTTGTTTCCACCTTCCATTCTACAAGAGAAGCTTTCCTTTCTCAAGGACAAGACTACAAGTCCCCTTCCTTTGATTCCTTTTGTGATTCTTTAATAAGAGAACAAGAAAAACTCTTACACCTTGGTCTTCTTAATCTTGGAATCTCTTGTAAGAAAGCCTTAGCCACCTAGCAGCAACCAAATTCAAAGAATCCTAAGAATCTGTATCCTAAAACGAATGGTCCTAAACCAATCAAGGGTCCTAAGCAATTTCAGTCTCAAAATGAAAAATCATTTCAAAAAAATGATAAGGCAAATAAAAACAAAGGGAAGAAGACTGATAGACATTGCCACTTTTGTAATCGATATGGCCACTTAGAATCCAAATGCTTTAAGAGGATGGAAGCCTTGGAAGCAACAATGAAGAAGCATAACATCCATTTGGAGCACTCTTCAACTTCAACTTCATCATCAGGAATAACACTTTCTGCATGTGACTGTCAAACATCTCACCTTGGATATGCACTAAATGTATCTTCTTCTTCTAATTATCATGAGTGGCTAATTGATTCTAGAGCTTTTGATCACATGGCCAGAAGCAAAGCCATGTTCTCTTGTTTAAATGATTGTAACACCAAAAATATATATGTTGGTGATGATAGATCTCTTAGTGTTGTAGGGACTGAAACTATTCATATAGACAATGGTCAATTGAATGATGTATTATGTGTTCCAACCTTATCCTACAACCTTCTATCTGTATATTAGATAACTCATTCAGGTGAAGGTAAAATCATTGAGTTTTCACCTCACAATGTTGTAATTAAGGACCTAAGAGATCCTAGACAGATTTTAGCTACTGGAATTGTTGATGATTCTACAAGTTTGTATAAGTTTAACAACTTTGGGTCATCAAATCTTCCCTCCATATTTTTCTCATAATGATGAAGTGAGCAAACTTTGGCATGAGCGATTTGGTCACTTAAACTATCTCTCCCTTTAGAATCTATGTAAAGAAAATATGGTGACAGGTCTTCCAATGGTATCTTGCATAGATGGTGTTTGTTTTGGATGTGTACTTGCAAAATATCATTAGGATAGTTTTGAAAAACGTGCCTTTCGGCACGCTTTAGCCCCTTTACAACATGTGCATAGTGATTTATGTGGTCCACTTCTAGTTGTTTTATTCTCTGGCTACAAGTATTTCTTAACTTTCATTGATGATTTCTCCAGATGCACTTGGGTATACTTCTTAAAACTCAAGAGTGAAGTATTTAACATGTTATTGGCCTTTAAGGCCTTTGTTAAAAAACAATATAGACATCAAATGCTTAAGCTAAGATCTGATAATGGTGGAGAATATGTTAACAACAAATTCATCAACTTTTGCACTAAGAATGGAATTCAAATGCAACATATTGTTCCATATACTCCACAACAAAATGATGTAGCTGAAAGGAAGAATCGCACCTTCAAGGAAATGGCTAATTGTATGCTTTAATCTAAAGGACCTAGTCTTAATTTTTGCGTAGAAGTAATTAACTATGGAAATTGCATAATAAACTGCACTCCTACTAATGTTTTAAAGAATATCACTCAAGAAGAAGCATGGAGCTCAATTAAACCGGATGTAACTCACTTTCGTATTTTCGAAAGTGAAGCATGGGCCCATATTCCAGATGAGAAACATTAATCTTTCGAACCTAAGAGTAAAAAATGTATTTTTGTTGGATATTCTAAACATGTTAAAGGATACAGATTTATTCCACTGAAGTCCAAAAGTGTTATCATTAGAAGAGATTTAAAGTTTGCTGAAAATATATCGGCCTACGAGCCTAGTTCGATGGTTGTGCCACCTCTCTCTATCCCTTCTACTTCTAAAAATATTTCTTCTTTAAATGATGACAACGAGGATGAAAATCCTCCCCTAGCTTCTTAGGATCCTCCTTTAGCTCCTCAGCTTCCAAAATGGGTCCATGCTACTCAGGATGCAGTAGCTGCTCTTGTCAGTGATCCTACAGATCAGCAAAGTACACATTCTCAGTTTGATACAGCCTCTTCTTTACTGGCTTAAGCTTCAGCTAATTATGATCCTGACACCTTCACAGAAGCTTCAGGCCATCCAGATTGGGACACAATGCTGAATGAAGAATATCTTTCATTATTGGCAAATGATACATCAGATCTTGTTCCCCTTCCAAAGGGACAAAAACTTGTTAGATGCAATTGGGTTTACAGAACCAAGTATGGACCAGAGGGAAAAGTTGATAAACATACTTGTTTCTAAGGGTTTTTCACATGTTGAAGGCATTGACTATACTGAAACCTTCTCCCTTGTTGCCAAAATGAACTCTATTCGCCTTGTTCTTTACCTTGTTGCCTCTTTTAAATGAGAAGTCCATCATATGGATGTTAAAAATCTGCCTTCTTGCATGGGGACTTGCATGAAGAAATCTATATGGAACAATATACTAGCTTTATACAAAAAGATTCCAGCCTTGTATGTCGGATTAGGAAATCCTTTTATGGTCTCAAGCAAGCCTCTCGAGCTTGGTATGCCAAAATGGATAGCTTTCTTTTAGAAACTGGATTTTCTAGGTGCCATTCTGACAATACTTTCTACACCAAGAAAGTGGGGAAGTCTCTTATCATTCTTTTTCTTTATGTTGATGATCTTATCCTTACTGTTAGTGATCCCAACCTTATAAACCATGTGAATTCTAGCCTTAAAAAGAAGTTTGAAATGACAGACTTAGGACACTTGCATTATTTTCTTGGTCTTCAAGTCTTGCAATCCAAGGAAGGTATTTCCCTTTCCCAGTCCAAGTATGCATGTGATATTCTATTTCATTTTCACATGGAAGACTATAAGCCAGCCCCTTCTCCCTTTCAGTCTGGAGCCAAACTTTTAGTCACTTGTACTTGCCTTGAAGTTGATGATACCTTATACCGTCAACTTGTAGGAAAACTTTTTTATCTTACCCATACTCGTCCTGACCTTTCCATTGTTGTTGGCCTTATCGCTTGGTTTATGCAAAACCCACATGAAAGTCATTGGAAAGCAGCTAAAAGAATACTTCATTATGTTCAAGGTATAGTTCAGTTTTGGAATCATTATTGTGCAGAAGCATCATCTCCATTGTTTTGTTTCACTGATTTTGATTGGGCTGGTGACCCTGATAATCGGAAATCTACTGCAGGTTATGTGTTCACTCTTGGTTTAGGACCTATTACATGGGTTTGCAGGAAACAAAGTGTCATTTCTCTTTCTTCAGCAGAAGCAGAGTATCATGGTGTTGTAGAAGCTAGTAAGGAAGCCCTGTGGCTTCATCAAATCTTTTCAGAGTTTGGCTTTCAGTAGTAGCATCCAACTACACTTTGGTGTGATAAGCAAAGTGCCATTCAACTATGCAAAGATCCAGTGCAACATCAGCACAACAAACAAATTGAACTACACATGCACTTCATCAAAAATCTCATTCACGACCATGTTCTTGAAGTTCAATATTTTTCAATAGATGATCAAGTTGTAGACATCTTTATAAAGGCTCTCACAGAGGTGAAGTTTACTAAACTTCGATTTATGGTTTGAGTTCAGGAAGTTGTCACTAAGGGGAGATAGGCTCTAATGCCTCCTTCCTTCTCTTATTGTGTCATATTTGTACATCCTTCAATCCTATCCCAAGTTGTTCTTAAGGAGGGGTGTTAGGATATTCCAACACATAGGAAATAGTTAAGTATAAGTTGGTCTAGTGTAGAGTTAGGTAAAGTGTGTTTCTTTACTATGTATGTTTTTAACTTATAATTCGATGGTCACGATATGTAGTGATCCGATCGTTCATTCTCTCCTCGATATTATAGACACTTCATCTGTGGCTTAACACCTGATTGTCCATAATATCTATTTAAAGAGCATGGAGGGTCATTTGTAGGGTAACCGTTAATGAGAGAAGCTTATGTAAATTTTCATTCTTTTATTAATAAATTTCCTGAAGTCGTCGCGTTGGCTCAGGCCATGGACTGTTTCCCTCTTTGAGGGTTTTCACCACGTCAAGAACATTGGTGTATTGATCTATGATATATTTGTGAGCAATGTCCTTTAGTGTTCTATCTGAGGAACTTACCCTGTAAATTCCTACACCCTTTACTTACTAATTTCCTATCCACAATTATGTTCTAAGTACTTTTAATCTTACAAGTCAAAGAGGCTCAGAGCATTTCTCTGAATTTTGGTGGGACCGGACCCTCAACTTTTGACTTATTGACTCAATCACTAGAATCCCGTTCATAAAATCATTTCCCCTTCATACAAGCCATTTTCCCTCATAACCCTAAGAAAACCCATTTTCCTAGGGTTAAACACATTTTACCTAGGAAAAGTAAAACCCCCCCATGCAAATCCCTTTTCGCTCAAAAACACACAAAAAGCCTTTTATCCCAGGTTAAAGCTTGATTGTAAATATTGCACTTTACATTTTTACTTAGGAAAACCCTTTCCTCCCATCGCATTTCATATTAATTATTAACGTTATTATATAAATCCCGATATAACCCTTTTCCTGTATATTAATTAAAACCGTATGTAAATACCCCAATCCTTAGTTTTAATAAAAACTATATGAATTAGCCATATCCTATTACAACCTTACTTAGTTTACCTAATCCCGGTAATCCTTAGTTAATCCCATCATTAACCTCACCTGATTCCCTAATCTGACAATTAAGCCTCACTTGATCATTTAACCCAGGGTTAATTCCTAAATTAATCCCAAACCGCTGTGATTAAGACTGTGCCCCCCCCCCCTCAATTCCCATTCATTTCCTCCTTGCATCTTCTCTGCCAGACTACCCTCAGATCAGAATTGCGCAAATATAATAGACCACAGCCATATCGGCCGAGCCCGAAAGCCTACCTTTACTTTCCCAATAAGGAAGTTTTCCCCGACCCCCCGATGGCTATGTGTCAAGCGCCGACATACATTGGGTGACCCCTAGTAAAAACGACTGACGCCACAAAAGTAGTGTGACAACCCCCAATACGGCCTCCCTACCAACCCGATAAACCATATATGATTCATAAATATGTAATTTTGCACCATATTCAAAAAGTCACGCGTTAGACTTTAAACCTTGAAAACCCATGTTTGTGTGCCTTTCGCCCATTTAACAGTGTAAACCCATTAAACCCTTTAGTGCCACCCTAAACCTCTGCAATGCGATTCCACCTCCATTTTCATCCAAAACACTGTCATGACCCCTTACCGAGGAATCCCTATGCAAATGAAGCCATGAATTGCCCTTCCAGCCGACCGAAGTTTTCTTAATTATTGTTGAATTTTATAAGTAATCAGCCAAAGACCAGAGCTTGGATAAACAATTTGATACTAGTTGCAAAACCTATTTAATCCAAGACTTGACCAAAAACCTGTTAAAATCCTATATTCAAAAGAAGAATACCATTATACGAGGAACAAAGATGAAGGTAGTCACACACAGAGCCGAGAAGAAAACGTTAATACATAGCCAGCTCAAAAAAGATAGAAAAGATAGATCAACGCCTTAGAATTCAGCCTCTTCGAGGGGGCAACCTCCTTTACATTACATAAATGAACAATTCTTGGATAATACAAATGAAAAGACCTCC